>BGNK01004908.1:29589-46562 GCA_003297005.1 Symbiodinium sp. clade A Y106 | reverse complement strand
TGCTTTGGAGACAGACTACAGCAGAGTTGTTTCACTTCTGCGAGAGCCCAAGACGCTGAGCTGCGCCCGCGTTTGGCTCAAGAAAAAGACCGAGTGCTACGCGCTCTGTTTTTCACAAAGCTTCCATAGGTCCTTGTGCATTTGCCGAAGTAGTAAGACTTCTCCCAGCGTTCACAACAGGGGCCACCACACGTCTTTTGAAACATCTCTCCGAAGTTCATCCAAAGACTTCGACTGCCCGGAGATTCTAGTTGTTGCTCAAATTCTCGAAGAGCCGCTGGTCGCCTAGGAGTAGATAGACGTAGAGGAGGATAGCGAAGATCTCGGCCTTGTTGTTGCTGCTCCATGGGTCCAGACGTCATCAACGACTCTCTCAGAATCACCCTGACGTCTGTTGTAGTAGGCAGCTGAGTGCGGAGCTTGAGTGGTAGCAGGCTGCTGTGGGGCTTTCGTAGCTTCAGGTTGCGGAACAGCTTGTGTATCTGGAGGCTGCTGCGGACCTTGTGCGCTTGCTGGTTCCTGCGAAGCTTGTGCGGGTGCTGGCTGTTGTGGAGCTTGTGTGGTTGCTGGCTGCTGTGGAGCTTGTGCGCCTTCTAGCGGCTGTGTTGCACCTGTAACCCCACCAACATTTCTGATGCTAGCCACACTCCTATCCAGCACTCCCAGAGAACCATACGTCGCGCCAAGTCCGGTAGCAGCTGTTCCACTCACAGGGACTGACCCATTACCAGATTGCTGAACCCTCTCCGAAGACGTCCCGCTAAGCAATCCCAAACCACCCTGAGGCCTTCCTTGCGGTCGAGCATAGTCAGGACCCGATACTTTTCCGTCCAAAGTCGCCGGCTGATCCGTAGATTGGGCGCTCATAACCTGAAAACGTCGTAGAGGCCTGAAAACTGCCAGCTTGGGTTCGCATGATCTTCTCTGTATCGTTCCAAGTTTATCGGAGGGCCATGAACCACGGATGCAGAGGCTTACTGTTTTCACCAAAGCACAGAAGCACGGAGTATGCTAATTACTGAGCTATCTGCCGATCATGGCAAACTGCTGCTTGCTTCTGTCGATGATGGCACTTATGCTGGCTCTGCCGATGATGGCATGCTCTTCAAACGGCATCAGCATCTCAAGAACAAGGTTTCCAGAACTGCTAGAGGATTTCCACAAAATCATATGTTTCCGGCCCGGTGTCTTGCCAAGACTGGAAAACAAATACGTTTGAAGGAGTTTCACTTTCACTTCCAATATACAGTTGATGAAATTTTCAGTCGTACACATTGCGCCCGTTTTCGATCAATTAAGCAAGTGTATGTACGTATGTGTGCATATATATATATATATAATATGTATATGTACAGATGTATATATGTCCAATAATATTGATACCGGGATGTTTTACATAACCGTAGCCATTGTGCCGAATGTGCTTTCACAAAGAAGCGGAACGGAAGCTGGCGTCGACCTTGCTTAATTTTGGAAAGGCTCAGCCAACAGATGGAGCGTGAGAGGCGAAATCATATGTTCAACATGATCAGTTGTTTGCCTCTATGACTCGACAGATCTCGAAGTGACAGTTGCCCAGCATGTGTGAAAAGAATTAATATAGCATTTGGCATCCTGCATTCAGTGTCGGCCATGGCAGAGGCTTTCAAGGGAAAGGGTTCGAGCTTCGGACGTGGCAAACCTCTTTAACAATTGGACGTGCTGGTGCAGGCGATGTTGCCACCAGCGCCTGCGGCCCCCAATCCGCAGTCCAGTCCTCGAGATGCAGGGAAATGCAAACATTGTGCTGCATGTGGCGTTCGTAAATGCATGTCGTATGCACAGGTCACCTCGGGTTCGGGCGGCGATGCGGGTGATGGGCATCATCCCCGCTGAGCTAGACAAGAAGGTTGCGAGATACTGCAAGTGGCGATGAGCGAATGCAACTGCGCGTTGGCCCTTGCAGGAAGAGCTAGATTACGACGGCAACCAGGTGCGCCAGGTGTCCGTCAGATGCTGCAGAAGAATTCGTGTTTGTGCTTGCAGAACAAACATCTGCTGTTTGAGAAGAAGCGGCGCACATTGATCGGGCATGTTGATTCCTGAGTTCCGAGTTCCAACCTTTTTTTTCTCTTGTGAGGCTCGGTAAGCAATGCTTTGCAAGGTGTCGATGTTGGCGGCAAGAGGACCGCAGGCGGGCTGCAAGTGAGAAAACCGCAAGGTTCTACATTGAAACAAATGGTTGACCCTGAACTCATCAGGGTGGCGACGGCCATGAACTTGGAAGGTCGGCAGGCGCTAGCTATCACGCAGTCTGCATCCACATGCGGTGTGTTTCCGTTATGGGTGAAGGTGATTTGAATGCTTCTTTTCTGGAAGAGGCCTGGCCCGTGCACATTTCACTTACACTTAAGAACGTCATGGGCAGAAGTGCTTGGCTGTTTCAGAGGTCTTGCGTAAAGAAAAGGAGAGCATGGAGGTCATGGCACGAATGGCGAAGGCTCAGTCGTTCCAGAGCGATTCGAGTGCCAAAAAGCGCCCCCTGCCAGAAAGACATTCAGAAGACCGTCATAAAGGCTCCGGTGTTTTCATGAGGTATATGGTGCCGTTTAGTGCCGTTTGCAAGACACCGAGACACCGCTCTGAGGAGCTCGAGAGTCGACTGGACTTCGAAAAGGGAAAAAAGAAGCAGGAGGCGCACACACACACAACATTTGCTGGAGGAAGTGCGAGGGAGTGTAAAGCTTGGGACAGTCCGTTCCGGAGGGGTAACATCTTATGCTCGAAGGAAAACGTAAAGCGCATGAAAGAGCTGAAGAAGGAGAGGGACGATAAGCTCAGAGCAATGCAGAAGGAGGCTGGCAGTGGCCACCGGCGGCCTTGCTCTCTCTCTCTCTCTCTCTCACATCTTTGCCTCATAAAGAGACTGTAGAACAGGCGGAGAAGAGAAGGGAAAAGTCCAAGGAGGTCTCGTCCCGGGCTTCGAGTTCCGCGGAGCGCCAGGGATGCATGAATTTTTCACAGGCTCGGGACCGTGCCGACCGGCAGCTGCAAGCACATTGCGAAGAGCTTCGGCAAGAGCTGAAAGAGGCAATGGAGGGAGACAGCTGCATTGTTGCATTTTGCCTTCTGCAGTCGGCGTCCGCGTGAGGCTGATGATCGAGTGGCAAAATGCCTTGCCGACATCCGGCAGGCACACGACGATTCCATCGAGTCCAAACAGGTGCCGAGCGTTTTTCCTTATCGGAGGCTCAGAAGCTCCAAACACTGATATCCTAGGTGAAGGGCATCGAAGCCCGGAAACAGAAGGCGACGCTTTTTCCTTGCTTTGTTGTTGGCGTGGCGTGCAGCAACACAGGCCGCGTTCGAAGACATGTTGCTGCGCAAGCGCGAGGACCACTGCCAGCACACATCAGCACGCTTGAGCTTGACGATGTCAGAGACCGATGAGGACATGCACGACGAAATAGAGGAGAAACACTTGAGGAAACGCCAGTTGTACGCCCCCTACAGCCTTGAGTTTCGATTATCTCTTGTTCCAGCGTCGTGACTTGAGCTCAGGCTTGAAGAGCTGTTGGGCCAGAGGCTGTGGCTGTGTCCCTTTGTGGCTTGGCAATGCTTTACTGCACAAGTAGCGATGTATCGTTTCAGGGTCTCCAACAAGGAGGCAATGCTCCACAAGGAGATGCAGTGTCGGCAACGAGTCGGGGCTCAAGAAAGGCTTCAGTCGTGAATCTACAGTTTAAAGCCGCCTTAATGAGTAGCGACTTGTATTGAAAAGCTTCGCTCAGGTGGCCGAGTACCTCGCAAAGCAGCAGGCATCTGTTGTTCTCTTGCCCGGAATTCAAGTACCGTCATACCCCGCATCCCGCACCTGTTCTTGCTGTTGGTGCACCTAGTGACCTAGTGGCCCAGGCAGAGAACGAAAAGAAGTATGGCGAAGCTCTTGAACGGCATAGCAAGGCAGCAGAAGTCCATTGCCATGAATACTTCAGCCATAGGGATAGCCTCCAAATGGCTGTCAGGCGGAAGACTTCCGAAATGATCGGCTGAAGGAAAGACTGAAAGAGTTCAAGGCTCGAGAATGAGTGGTGTGTGCAGAACTCGCGGAGCTCAATGCTGTATCCGTCCTATCCGCAGACAGCGAATAGCAAGAAGCGGCAGGCGTTTGTTTCCAGGCAGGGAGCAAGGAGCAGAGGCCAGAACAGAAACACATTCATTCGCGGTTGTCCTTTAGGTATGAGAGGCTGCTCGCCGAGAAGGAAAAGGAACATGAAGAATTCAGAAGAAACTGGGAGTCCAGGCCCAAAGCTCAAAGTGACTGCAGGCTTTGCCAGCTTCATGGGCCGTAGGCTTCAGTTTCGTGTCGGTTTTGTGACTCCAGGAGCCTGCAGCGCTCGGCCTCGGAGACGTCAGGGGACTCGGAGTGCCGAATACGCCCATCCCCTTGCCATTTTTTCTCGCTCTGCCCAGGCTTCGGCGAAAGGAACGGCCGGAACTCCTCCGTGCGCGCGAGGATGCAGAGCATTTCGTCGGGGCGCCCGTCGCGATCTTTTCGGACTCCGAGGGCCAGCGGTACGGCCGGCGGCCGGCCTTTTGCCGAGGCAGCGCTGGCGGCCGAGAACCGGGAGCGCCTGCGCCGGGACCGGGCCCCGAAAGCTGCAAACGGCGCGACGCGCTCGACGCGACACCCGACCCCGGGCCCCGGCACCCCCGGCCGCTCAGCCCCCCCTCAGGCCAATGCCTACGCCGTGGACCAGCAGATCGAGAAGCTCCTCGCTATCCGACAAAGGGCACAGGCTTCGCCGGGTCGTAGCCGTTGCGGCTGCTTCCACCGCCATCGCGCTTGTGAATGATACTCAGCATGCCCAACACGGTCAAGTGGTATAGAACGAGGTCATGGACTGGAGGTCGAACCTGCAAGGTCCGAGACCAAACACCAACTAACTGAGAAAAGGTGGAGAAACGAGTTAGACACGTAGCCGACAGCACATGCAAGTGGAACGCATCTCACCAAAGCAACTAGAGATGGGGAACATGCATCATACAAATAACAGGGGAGGCGTATTTATTTTGGGATTTTTTTTTTTGGTCTGGGTGCGCGCGCGGTCTCTGGGCTTTCGGTTTCTTGGTGTCCTTGGCTTCTTGGTTTCTCGGTTTCTGGGCTTCTTGGCCCCTCGACTTCTTGTAACCTCGTGGCTTGGAGTATAAATCTTGCCTTCTGCTCTTGTATGGCTTCTTGGTTTCCTTGGCNGCCCCTCGACTTCTTGTAACCTCGTGGCTTGGAGTATAAATCTTGCCTTCTGCTCTTGTATGGCTTCTTGGTTTCCTTGGCTTCTTGGTTTTTCGGTTTCTGGGCTTCTTGGCCTCTCGGCTTCTTGTAACCTCGTGGCTTGGAGTATAATTATTGCCTTCTGCTCTTGTATGGCTTCTTGGTTTCCTCTTGGTTTTTCGGTTTCTGGGCTTCTTGGCCTCTCGACTTCTTGTAACCTCGTGGCTTGGAGTATAATTATTGCCTTTTGCTCTTGTATGGCTTCTTGGCTTCTTGGCTTCTGCAGTTTCCTTGGCTTCTTGGTTTTTCGGTTTCTGGGCTTCTTGGCCACTTGACTTCTTGTAGTTTTCTTGTCTTGTATGGCTTGTTGGCTTCTTGGTTTCCTTGGCTTCTGGGTCTCTCGGCTTGTTGGCCTCTCGACTTCTTATAACTTCGTGTATTATACTATGCTATGTCACATTGAGTTCTATGAATGTATATATATATAGAGTACTATTAAAGTGTATCATGTTCTAGTATATTGTACTGTCACTATATCTTGCGAAGTTAGATCATACTCTATTATATTTTAATATATGGTGTTATATGATAGGATATTATATTACATTATTATATCATACTATATCATAACACATGATATGATCTTATATAATATGACATGACATTATATGATGTTGTATATTATTGTATCATATGTTGTTATATGTTATTATGATAATGTATCATAGCATATCTTATCATATTTTAAATTTTACTATGTCATTGTTATAATATAATATAATATATTTTGTCATATTATATTATAATAAGATATATGATATATGTCGTTATATTGTAGTATGTTATGTCATGTTAAAATATAGTGCATTATATCATAATGTACTATATTCAAATTTTATTGAGCTGAGCAAACTCGCTTCGAGCATCATCCTGCCAGCAAAGACAGAACCCGTATGGACCCTCTCAGAACCCGTCATAAAGACGTTGTGTTTGCAAATGGGGGGTGCCCATCCCTCCCCCCCAACCCCCCGCTCTCTTTTTAGGCTGTGCAGGCTTGCTTTCAAGAACATAACACCATGAAGAAGACTTGCACCAAACACAAAATTGTTTTAGAGCTTTTCAAAACTCATCATAGAGGCAGTCTGTTTCCAATTGGAGAGNTGCTTTCAAGAACATAACACCATGAAGAAGACTTGCACCAAACACAAAATTGTTTTAGAGCTTTTCAAAACTCATCATAGAGGCAGTCTGTTTCCAATTGGAGAGGTGGTTCCCCTTTTGTAGCTGTGCAACATCGCTTCAGGTATCATCTTGCCGGCAAAGACAGAACCCGTATGGACCCTCTCAGAACCCGTCATAAAGACGTTGTGTTTGCAAATGGGGGGTGCCCATCCCTCCCCCCCAACCCCTCTGCTGTCTTTTTAAGCCGTGCAGGCTTGCTTTCAAGAACATCGCACCATGAACAAGACTTGCATCAAACACGAAACTGTTTTAGAGCTTTTTAAAACTCATCATAAAGGCAGTCTGTTTGCAGAAGGGGTGCGTCATTGTTTCACATTATACTATGTTATAGTATATTATATTATATCATATTATTTTAAAATAGATCGGATCATATCAAAGTATATTATCTTTTCGTTTACTGCATTATATTATGTCATATGAGAATATATTTTATGATATTATCACATATTGTATTATATTGTATTACATCCTAGAAAGTTATGTTATGTTATATCATAATATAATATATTTCATGTAAAAGATTCCATACTGTACTGTATCATGTTGTATTATCTCACATTCCATTGCATTTTATAGTGTTATAATATGTTGTATCGTGTTATTTTCTTATATTGTATTATGCTATATCATACAGCATTATATTATGTTATATTGTGTCACATTATACTAAGTTATGCTTTGTTGCATTGAAATATGTTAAACTTTGTCATGTTTTTTACTTTGAGTTTTATATCATATTACATTATATGAATTAATATTGTCTCATTTTATATTGTATTATATGTTTATCTTATCATTTTACATTCTGTTCTATTTTTCAATAATATGCTTGTTTATACTACCAGTATGTTTCATATGTTATGTTAAATTATGCACAATTATAATGTATTCTTGATTGTATCATATTATACTACGGTATATTTTTTAATTGTAATATTATATTACATTTTCACATATGACATTATTCGATACGGTATGCTATCATATTATGTAGACCTTTTCTAATTTTATTTATGTTATCATAATGTAATGTATTTCATTTAAAATGTTATATCTTTTTATATATTGTATTGTATCATGTTCTTTTATCTCACATTCCATTACATTTTATAATGCCTGCAAGAGCATCGCACCATGATCAAGACCTGCATCAAACACGAAACTGTTTTAGAGCTTTGCAAAATTCATCATAAAGGCATTCTGTTGCAAAGGGGGGGGTGTCATTGATTCATATTATATTATGTTCTAGTATGTGTTATTCTATTGTATTATGTTCTGTTAAACTATAACCAATCCTATTAAAATATAAGACAGCAAGAACAGTAACAAGAACATTAACAAGACAATAACACAACCACAACGACCACAACAACCACAACAGCAACAACAGCAACAACAATAATCAGTATATTGATAATAATAATGGTCATGGCAACAGCAACAACAAGAACAGCAATAACAATAATATTAACAAGAACAATAGCATTAACAAGAACAATATGAATAACAACAACAGCACCAACAGCAACAACAACAGCAACAACAACCAAGGTAGCGTCGGTTTTCCTCACGAAAACGTAGAGAAATAGCACGAAATCCGTCCAAAATGTAAAGAAAGCAGTTTTTTCTCAACAAAACCCAAGGTAACGTACGTTTTCCTAACGAAAACCCCAGGAAAACGGCACGAAAACCGGTTGTCCCCTAGGAAAACCCAAGGTAACGTGCGTTTTCCTAACGAAAACCTAAAGTAAATGGCACGAAAACCGTCCAATATGCAAGGAAAATAAGGTTTTCCCTAACCCATCGAAATGTACGTTCTCCGAACGAAAACCTAAGGAAATTTGCAGGAAAACCGTCCAATTCGGCACTGCAGAAACCTAAGGAAATGTACGCTTTCCTAACGAAAACCTAGGGAAATAGCCCTCTAGCAAACCCACCCAAGCCAAAAAAAAAATCCCAAACTCAAAAAAGAATCCCAAATTAATTCCATACCCAATAACAGGGCCATGACAAAAGGCCACAAAGTGGATCAATCATGCGAAGCAAAAAGATACGTTTGGAAGAACAAGCCGCAGATGCGATGACGAACTCGGATGCCAAGATTACTAAGACTGCAAAACACACAGATTCCAGGAAACAAACAGCCTAAGAAAGACCAAGATACCAGAAGGTCAGCACTACGGTCAGTCAAGGTAAGATATCGTCGTGTCCAGAAGAGAGCAGCAACCTACCGAGTCCTGCTCGCAGGTCCTGGAGGACAGCAAGGCGGATGCTGATCGGTGCCTCGGAAAGCAGAGCCCGAATCGTTGCCGGAGATCACTGCGAAAGCAGATGACGATTGCCGTGTTTGGGTTGGGATCCGTACAGGCAAATCCCTGGGGGTTTCCCGGAGACCACGGGGCAGTATAGAAGAAGAAGTTGTTGCAAGAGCTCGACAGTACCGCGACTTTGCACTGACGCAACAGAGCTATGCCGTTCAGAACATGTTGTCTTCGCGCATACCGCATACTTATAGCTGGGAAGTGCGCGCGCGCGCGAAGATGTTAGAAAGCAAGGTTTATAATAGGCATCATTCTAGCAAGGGAAACATGCGAAAACTCGAGGTTTTGTCTTGTGGGAGTGCGGAGTAAGACGGGAAAGCATCACGAAACCTCTGGGTTCCATGGTGTATCGCAAGAGAGAGCATTCGTTGGTATTTGCAGCACTTCGTACATTTCGACAGAAAACACAGAATCCCGATAGTCTTGGTTTTTGGTTGTGTTTCGGTTGAAAGTGCTGGGTTTCTTGTGTTGATGCCTGCAACAAAACATGCAAAAACTCGAGGTTTTGTCGTGTGCGAGTGCGGAGCAGTACTTCAGTACATCAAGACAACCGTGCGTTTCACGGTATGTTTGCAACAGACGAGCAAATTCGAGAACTTCGCACACCTCGAGAAAGACAGATATTGTTCTTGTGTAGTTGCTGTTCAGGGGGTTTTGGTTTGAAGGCGGCAGTGAGCGTGAAGGCACTCCCACAGAGGCCGTTCGAAAGCGTCACTGGGCTTGCGACAGCCTCGGCATTTTTTTGTGCGCGTAAGGCATTGCTCATTGCGATGCTCGATCCTTTCCACACCATCATGTCGTCATCATCATGTCGTTATAGCCCTCCCCCCACCCCCGACCCACCCGAAGTTCCAAAGCGAGGTTCAAATTGTAACCTCCGAAGTCATGAACACAAGTAGCTCCCGGGAAACCACCAGGGGCAGACCTCCGTACATTCATGCTCAGTGTTCGAGAAACGGTAGCATGGCCTGCCTGGATCGATGCAGATCCGTCTTCAAGTGAAGCAAAAGGCAAAGGCAATCTTGCGCAGGCGACGCATGGTTGTTCTGCGAAACACGGCTGTCACAAAGCATGAGTTGCAGAGCAAGGCCGGTTCAGATTAGAATACAGCTTTTTGTGGAGCATGCTGCACCCTTTGCAGGTTGATCGCTTCAAGGACGTAGGTGCGGAGCATCAAGCAGATCTGTTGCCGCTTTTAACACTCTCGATCTCACTGCGAGGGGTCGAGAAGATGATCAAGCTGCTGGAAGACGTCGAGATTGAACCCGAGGCGGCGAAGAGGACGAGCTTCCTCCAAAGTCCCGCCAGGGCCAGGATGACAGAGTTGACAGCAATGGGCCCTGAAAGGATCAACGACATCCTCTCAGAGCTCCAGCTGCCCCCACTGGGCCGGCACCTTGAATCTCACAAGTGCTGGCTGGCTGGCTGCCAGTTGAGAGTCCAGGTGGCTATTCACAAGAGGATGAGAAGTAGGCCCAACCCTTCTACGATTTCGGCGTGAGCCGGTCTTTGTCTCACAACAGTGGTCACTCAGGCATGGTAGTGCCCAAACTGGGTTTAGGATGGAGGAGTCTTTCCAATGATCCAGAGATGTTTCGAAGCGCGGAGCGTGACCATGCTTTTAGAGTATGGGGCATGCCATTCGCTTCGACACGAGAGCGGTGAGTATCTCGGGCAGAGTGGATTCGCTGCGAGGTTTTAGCGAGCTTTCAAGCGTTTCTCGCCGATTAAGTCGCGAGAGATCTGGTCGTGGAATTTCCTTTGCCAACGAAACCATGCGGTTTGACGTAGCAGTTGAGTAAGCACAGTGACAAAGGCAGGTGTGTTGTTTCCGCTTGTCCGACTCACGGGTTACCCCATTCTGCCATTCTGCTCCGCGGTTTGGCTCAAGGATCCGGAAACATGGCAGCGACATGCGAAGCTACTGCGAAGCTACTTCACCAGCGGAAAAGGAGCTCGACATGTGGAAAACAGCCAAGCAGCCAAGAGCCGACTCGACTAAGCCATAAGCTGAGAGCGCTCCTTGAGCTTCGCGATGGCGCAAGTGGCACCAGAAGAGCCATGGAAGGAGGAGAGGGCCGAGAGGGCGAAGAAGACCAGGCCAAGCCCGGAAGATCTGCCGGGGAGTTGGAAAGCCTATTCTTGACGTCAGGGACAGAGATGGATGGGTCGTCTTCGTTCTTATCCTTCTGAATTTCTTTGCTTGCCAATTCGGTCACGGCTCCAACATCGGGGTAGCTGTTTCGCTTCCCGGGTGCTGCTCTCAGCCTGCGTTCGAAGAGCGTTTAGACCAGAAGTTCAGCTGAGACTTCTGAGGAACTCGAAGGCTATGAACTTGGCACTTGGATCGTATACATCTCAGACAGTGATGCTGCTTGTGTTGCGTGACAAGCTTGGCCTTGGTCTCAAGGTGGGTGATGGTGGGCGTTTGTCTGGGCCTCCCTCTCACACCTTGGGCCTGCAGGCCCCGGCCCCGGTTTCAAGCATGCTGCACAAGACAGGCAGTCGAACTGTGCCCAGGACCTTCGGGGAGTTTTATGTTGTCATTGTGTGCACTATCCTTGATGTCATCGTGCTGCCCTCATGCAGCATTTGCACGGAAAGGTCAAAGGTCAAAGGCACGCTAGCCGCTAGCCAAGCAGCCAAGGCGATGCTGCTAATGACAGTGCCTGGCATCTCACTGCACCAAATCTACGCAGTTCCGACCTCAGGTTCTAAACCCCGGGACCTCTAGGCGCGCCAACTCCTTTGCAGGTCCGCTTCCTCGTGGGCTTCTTCGAAGCACCGTTTCTTCCCTATCTGCAGGACCGCCAAGCTTCCGTCGCATACCATGCTCCCACCCCTGGCTCTGCACTTGTCAGAAGTGGCTGTCTCGCCATGGGTCCCACAACTGGAACGCCGGGGTCTCTTCAAGCCCTCAGAGATGAAATGTGAAATTGAGCTGTGGAAGCGCCACTGCGCAGTTGTGGAATACCACCCTGCACGCCATGGTGCCTCTTGGTGAGAACGTGGGCTTCATCGTAGCCCAGGATCGGTCTAAAGTACTGTGTGAAAGTGTCCAAAGTCCAAAGTGTCAGTGAAGAACTAAGAACTCAACAGGAATTGGTGAATGCTGGCTTTCACTGGCGCTGGGCTTTTGTAGGCTGGGACTTTGCAGCCCGAGCCGAAGCCGCCGAAGCCCTCTTTGCAGGGCAAGCCATCGTTTTTGGTGGCACTGCCTTGCTGTGCTTGGCCTATGCTGGACGCCGTCAGCCTTTGCTCGTTTGTCTTTGAGTCTTTTGTCTTGCCAGAGCGCCGCGACTCAGCCGCCAGGCTACTTGGATCTGTCCGACGACCACCCGACGAAGCGTCTGGACAGTGCAGCCGGCATGTATTGAAAGTTCGCCTAGGCAGCGACCGCGTGCGAGAACGTTACACTCAGGTGAGGAGGATCTCGAGAAGCCTGCAAGCGTGATTCTCAGAGTTGTGCGAATCGCATGCTGTGCTTGCTACAATGCCATCGAAGGTGAAGTGGAGTACCCTAGCACCGAGCGGTGGGGTGTGTCTGGCACCTACAACGGCAGATGCCGGCTGTCCTGGTGTTGGAACCGGTGCATTGCAGAACACCGTCGAACTGCTTGACTGCACGCTACCCGGAACCACACGAAGTCCCAAGCTGTTGCGGAGTAACCAAATTAGATGAACGTAGTGTCACCGAGTTTGGAACAGCTGTAGAAACTATTATGTTCATTGTGGTGGGTTTCCTGTCCGCATGGGGAGAGGTACTGGGCGACCAACGTGTCCCTGGCAGCACAGCTTGGTTTTCTCAGCGGGCACATTGCTTGGAGGGCAGGTTTGCGCGAGTTTGCGCGCATGCAGGAGGGCTTGTGATTGAAAAGTGAACGATCACACTTCACGAGGTGCAAATACGTGATTCGAGACTACGCGACGTCGGAGACAGAGCGTGGAAGGCAAGCAAAGTCTTTGATCGCAGAGTGCAATGCTGCAAGGTCGCGCGGCTTCGGCCTACACGTCATACTGGGCACCTTCTCTGTGGGCTGCCTGGTTTCTTCTCTCTCCGTGCTGCTGGCTCTCTGCCTGTGATCTGAGGGCATTGCATTGATTGGCCCTGCCCTAGGTGCGACAAATGCTTGACGAGTAAGCAGATTCTTCAGCGACCGTGTCGCAGGTGGCTACGTTGCCATGTCGGGGAGCGTGGTGCAGTCAGACAAGTGGAGTCAGCACAGGAGGACGGCGTGTGGTGATGCGCCCTTGAACACTTGGGCCAGGCAGTGCCTTATTGAGGACCCTCATCTTCCTCGCATCCGTCTCCAGTATGGCCGCCGTCCTTGCGGCAGTGCTTCCGTACGTTTCGAGCATTGTCTTCTGGCTGGGGGCTTGAGAGCGCAGCCCATAGAATAGTTTTCGCATGCTTTCGCGACTCTCGATGATCGACGTGAAGATGTGTGCGAGGCCCGCGCTGTTCCTGACTTTCTGCATTGCCGGTGGCGTGTACCCGGCGGCGCACACTGCCCAGTCAGGTCTCATGAGCAATTCCTTCCTGCTTTAGGGGACTTATCGGACATATGGGACCACTGCCTGTGCACCTACAGTGCCAATGAAGCTTCCTAGCAGCGCACTCGCACTGAGCTTGACACGAGGCAGGGGATCATCAACCTCGCCCGGCGCCCGGCGGTCAGAAGAGAGCGCAGGAAGAAGGGCAATGGGCGGCATCTTGGTGAGTCCCAGGCGCTGACCAAGAGCCGCGTCATCGAGGCGTCGGTCTACCAGGCACAGACAAAACAGAACACCATGTCCGACGGTTTCGCCGGTCCTGTGCCGTCGTGTCAGGTGCAGTGCAACAACCTGCTCTTCGCAATGCCGATGCCCTATGCCATTGGCAAGGCCAAGCCCACGCAAGATGCTGCACGAGAAATCTGCTCAGAAAGAGGACGAGGGAGAAACGCCAGGAGAGTGCACACTGCAGGCCATGGACTCTTGGAGCATCGGAGCCTCCTTCCGCCTCGTGGCCGTCTTCCAGGCAGATGCAGATTCCGAGCCGCACCGTCACAGAACAGAGAGAGCAGAGAGAGCAGAGAGGTGCTGGCCGCCGCGGGCTTCTCCTTGGCCATGCTCTCGGCGGACTGGGAAGAGGCCGCTGGCACCGCTTTTGACGCCGCTGTAGGGTCGAGGGCTTCCGAGAGCGAAGGAGCGCAGCACCTGGAACCGGTTGACCTCCCCGCGGGATGCCGCAACCCTTCTGGAGGAGGGAGCCTGCACCTTAAGGGCGACGTCACCGGGTGCCATCTGTTCGTATGTCGTGTTTCTAAGTTCTCGCCCAACTTGGAGCTCATGAACATCTCGGCCAAGGAAGAGAGGCGCTCGCAACCGTCTCTTGCTCTCCGAGACCATGCGGCCCATGGGAGGAATAATCTTCATCAAGGTCACTGATCTGTGTCCTCGCAGATGTTTCACCCCCCTGAGGGAGTTTCAGATTTGACATCTCGGCTTTGGTAGAGTTCCATCAAAAAAGTGTTTCCAAGGATGTCACCGCGCCTCAGCTCTAGGCCCTGCTTTCAGCGTGCCTTTCGGACCGCGAGCGAGCGAGCGTGGCAGCACTGCCGCACAAATCGCTGCATGCCCCTGCCGCCCACCGGCCCACCAGCCAGACGCGGCTGTCGCTGCAAGGTGCCCGTGGCGACGTCCATGCCCGCAGCACTCTGGGCTTCTACTTGTGGAGGGGGATGGCATTCGCCATGAGGCTGGTGCCACCGTCACTCAGCATGTCCTCCTCTGCGACCTAAATGTTGAGCCGCCCCGGGACAGTGGTGCGAACATTGCATCAAAGTGCGTGTGCTGGATGTTTTGAATCGGTTGTGCCTTTGCACCTGCGGGCCCAAACGCCGCGGATGAAGATTGACTACTCCTTCCTCAAACCGATGGCACCCGGAGCCCGGAAGATGGGACAAGTCCACGGGAATGGGCACCGCGGCCTGCGACGTGAACTACATATGGCGAACTCATCGCCTACCTGAGCCACGTGAAGGCAATCCTAAACTCTGCCCGGCACTTGGCGGATGCTTCGCGCAATGACACCGTGGTTGGTTAAACACGTTTAGGGGCTGACAGTGTGGCTGCTATGCTCCGTACCGCAACCGAGCTCAACTCGATGTGCATTGCACAATCATCTTTTGAGACGGCCGAAGCACGTCCGACATTTGTCGAGCTGTGGTTCTCGGCAATTTGCGCGAAGTCGCGCCGGCACTGCTCGCTTTTGCGTGGGCGATGTACACAAGATGCTCCGAGCTAAGTACTCCGGTGAAATGAAAAACTGGCGAGGCGCGCCCAGACTCCCAGGCAACGAGCAGGGCGACCCGTTGGCCCCGGCGCGTTCTACGCCCTGAGCCAACACAACGCGTTGCTGCATTGCTCGAGTCAAGCGCCGCCTGTAACGCATGCGACAGCCTGCGAAAGATTTTCAGATGCCCTCATGGGGGGTATACCGGTATACCTCCATGAGGTACCGCGCGCAGGTAACCCGTGGAGAGGTATTGAAAGAGGATGCAACATCCCACATCCACTACGAGCGCATGGACCCTGCGCTTGCCAAAAAAAAACCTGACTAGTGCGAAAGGATCCAACCCGTGGAGGAGGGTGTGGGGAGGTATCCACAGCACGCGCGAAAGGATTCCCTCATTTGGGGTACCGCCAGAAAGTACCCCATGGCCCGGGCAGGCAGCCCACGGAGAGGCATCGAAAAAGGAAGCAACATCCCACATCCCTAGTTGAAATGTTTCTAACCCGACGGGGTGGGGGCTCATATGCAACGCGCGCGCGAAACGGTACCCTCCCGGCAGCAAAAATCAACACGAATCCTGAAGTCTGACAAATTATATAATAGTCATCCCAAGTACAACTGCTGGCCTTCCAGGATGCGTGTGGAAGAGCCGGGAGAGGTATTGAAACAGGACGAACCCCTTGCCACCTGGACGTGTGCACTGCCGATTCAGGTCTTGGCGTCCATGGCGCTGGCCTCAAGGCAGGGCGAGCGGGGGCGTGACTTCCACGCCACACGGTTCGCGTTCGTGTAAACGTCTTCAAGTGTGGCTCGTTGGACCGCCCACGAAGCGCCAGTAACTTTTCCCGTGAACGTATGTCGCGGCAATTTTCCTTTTTTGCGCCACCTTGGAAAGTGTCCCTCTGCTCCTACCTAGGACCTAGCTGCTCCTGTCGGGCACTCAGCCTGCCGCGGTCCTTCGCTCGGGCCCTACCATCCAACGACCCTTCTACGGGCCGAACCCCCGGCGAGCCAAAAACCTGAAAACACGTCGATTCATGCATGCGTGCAATGCGAATGCCGTTGATGGATGAGTGCATAAAATGTACAATGTAATATATAGGGGGTACAGGAATCATGGAAAAATATTTATATATGTATATATGAGCATTGATCTAAAGGTCCTTGTGTTGGCATTTATATAAAATGGTTTTAACATGTGTCCGCGAAAGATCCGCGATGGGTCCGCGAAAGGAAAGTAAAAAACCGCGAAAGTTNAAAGTTGTTGCGTAATTGATTTGGGCCGTATAGGACTTGTGCGGTATATGCTGTACCAGTCCGTAGGCATACAGGTCGCAAACTCGCTGTCCCGCCATGCCGCAACATAATAACCCCAATCCAAATCGCCCGGCTGCCAGTCCACAAGTTGTGGGAGGTGGCGGGGATGGTCGTGCCTTTCGTTTAGGGCCTCTGCGCTTCAAGGATAGGTCTTAGTTTCTGATGTGCACGCAGCATCAACGTCAGAAGGGTAGTAAAAACACTTTAGTATCATCCAAATCGCGCTTTCTAGGCTATTTCATGCGCGAAAGACGCCGCGAAAGAAGCCCCGTCGTTTGAAGGCCATGGCACACGCCATGGCCCACGATTTGGAGTCGGCTTTTGCAGCCTGGCTACTGCTACTGCTACTTCTGCTGCTACTGCTACTGCTACTGCTACTGCTACTGCTACTGCTACTCCTACTCCTACTCGTCCTACTCCTACTGCTACTGCTACTGCTACTGCTACTGCTACTCCTACTCCTACTCCTACTCCTACTGCTACTGCTACTGCTACTGCTACTGCTACTGCTACTGCTACTGCTACTGCTACTGCTACTGCTACTGCTACTGCTACTGCTACT
>BGNK01004908.1:6097-29510 GCA_003297005.1 Symbiodinium sp. clade A Y106 | reverse complement strand
CTACTACTACCACCACCTCAAACATGTTGCGCGAAAGTGAGGGCGAAAGTCCCGCGAAAGGAAAGTAATAATCCGCGAAGAAACCATTTCCAAAAACAACAATATTGATCAGCGCTCATGTATGTCTGTATGTATGTATGAATGAATGAATGAATGAATGAATGAATGATTGAATGAATGAATGAATGAATGAATGAATGTATATATATATATAATGTACTGTAAATATATGAAGTGCATGTATCATATTTGACCTTATTGTAGTTTACCGCAGCTTACCCGTCAGGCAAGAGTCCAGCAAAGGAGAGCAGCTACAGTTCCAATGGCTGTGAAATGGTAGATAGCGCAGCAGCTGTCAGGCTTCCAGCAACGTGTTTCACGTGGAGAACCTTTGGGCTGGACTGGCGTATTTAGTCATCTATAGTCGGATCAAAGGTTCCGTCTCGTGGTGTGCATGACCGTTTCCCTCGAGCCCGCGACAGTGGCTGTCAAGTGTGGCTGGCGTGGCAGTTCGCAAAACGAGGTTTCACGTTCTGGGAAATCGCAGGGCTTTAAGTGCCTGCAGCCGTGAGGGTAGTGCCTTGCCAAGCACACACACTCCTCTGATCGAGTGTCGATGCTATCGTAATGCTGGAATCTGCTACTCAAGAGACTTGATCGAACATTGGGAGAAGCATCATGAACTCTCGATGAAGTTCTTGACAGCCTTTGAAAAGGTCAAAATCCCGAAGATGATCCTGAAGACAATGAAGACCTCACCTGCCATGTGTGGATTGCTGGCAAAGGCAAGTCCGATCATTGGGAGTATTGCGGAATCGTAAAGAAAGGAAGAAAACACGATTCATCCAAGTGGGTGACTCGTGCATGGACGACGGGAGGAAGCTATCAGCGTTGTGGACAGTGCAAACCTTGACTGTTTCTACGGTTTCGGCTGCTGGTGAACCGCTGCTGTGGGTGGTCAGCCTCTGAGTTCGAAGTTCGAATCACAAGATCTTGTAAGCCTGGATTCTAGTTTCCTTTGCGAATTCGGATCTGCCGTAAGATGCAAAGATTTCGACGGCACCAAAGGTATCAATCTGAGACAAAGTTTGAGCTCCTGGAGGCCTGAAGAGGGGCGTAACAACTTTGTAGAGCAAAGCAATCCTGGACCCTTATTGACCGTAGATCATGATGTATGTTCATCCGCAACGTGGTGAGCTTTTCAAGTCAAGACTGATCGAGATATGCTGTGCTGAGGCTCAAGGTGTGTGAGAAAAAGTGACCGTCAGTTTTCCTTTGGAGGTTTTAATAAGGAAAAGCCAGTTCTAGGAAGCTAGAGGGGTGCAAGTGGTGCAGGGTGCAACAGGGGAGCCCAATTTTTGGGGGAAAGGAGGGCGGACGGGGCAGCATAAGGAAAAGCCAATTGTGGTGCAAGGTTCAACAGGGGAGCAAAAGGAAAAGCCAGGTTTTGGAAGTGAAGGGGCGGGGAGGATGGGGAGCATAAGGAACAGCCAGGTGAGTTCGCATAAGAGCAGAAACCGTTGGCATAAAAACAAAAGTCGTGAGCATATGGAGCATAAGGGGAGAGACCCACAGCGGAAGAAAATTACCATGCCCACGTTTTTTGCTTCTGTCAATTTTGTTTTGTAGATATGTGGGTGTCTTTGGCCAAGTTCGCCCAGATTCAATTAGGTCTAATTGTCATTTCAAGGTCTAAATTGTCATTTCAAAATGTTTCCACAGCCATTTGGGCTCACGCCGCATCATGAAGCACCTTCGCGGGGTCAGCCATGACGATTGGGAACCCTGGCTGGATGCACAGGTTCATCCAGGAGAAGTGTCACGATGGTCCACCAAGGGTCCAAGGGTCGTGCGCACTGGCACTGTGTCGGGGCAGTGCCGGTGCCGACCTCAGCTGAAGCCAAATGCGTTGGGAGCGCTGGCCGGGTCGCAGCGCCATGGCGGCGGATCGACTGGTTCGTCGTCGAAGTTCACTCGTGCTGGTGCGTGACCCTGAGTGCTTGGGAGATCTGATGCGACGGAAGTGGATGGGAAGGACGGTGGGGGCGTTGTTGCTGCTTGTTTTCCAGGTCCTTCGGCTGCCTGCAGCGACCCCAGGTTTCACTCGGTCCGCGCTATGGTCACAACAACTTTGTCGCAACTGCGAGACGTCACCTCGCAAGTGCTGCTGCCGCTGCCTCTGGACCACAGCTTTGGCAAGTTCAGCTTTCGAGCGATGGCTTGCTTGGGCTGCCAGGACCGTCTGCACGATTTGCAACCATCAGAGAGGTTGTAAAGAATCAAGGACATGGTGCAAGCACCTCAACGGAAGCTTGGCAGTGTTCAGTCGTCGGGCATTTGATCCTGCGCCGAATATTCTTTGGGGATGGTGGTGTCCCGGCCTTGAAGCCTGCGGCGACACCCACGAGCGCAGTAGCATGCGCTGGTGCTACTCTAGCTCTAGGAGCAACGCGCCAGAAAGAACTAGCACAGGCTGGAGGATTAGAAGCAACATTAACGTTGATGTCAACGATCCGCTAACGTCAGCATTGGCTAGTATTAGCGCGAACATGAATGATATCTTCAAATTTGGCACTAACGTGAACATCGGCGTTAACATTAACTCTTACTTTATCGTTAACGTTGACACAACGCAACACAGCAGCGTATAACAGAACGTAGCATAGCAAAGCAGAGCAAAGCATGCGGGTAGCAAAGTGTTCAAACACACAGCAAAGCAGAGCATGATATAAGGGAAGCTAAGGTAAGAGAATATGTTGTGTCACCTAGCATTATGACTCGCGTTGCGTCATACTACAGAATACGACGTCTAAAATCACTCAGCACTCACAAAAATGTTGCCGGGCTGTATTCCCTATAGTCCAATAAGTGCGATACAGCCACATGGTACACAACATAATGCGTGAACAGTAATGGCACAGGCCGAATGCATGTGTTTGTTTTTACAGGTTCCTGCCTTCTTATCCTCAAAACGCACCGTTGAATTGAAGACTTGCCTTGTTTCGTGACTTAGTCTCTGCAGCAGGTCTGCCTACGAAGACCTGGACGGTTTGGAGCCAGACACGGGCAGGAGCGCACGGGACATGGGTGACAGTGGAGAACGGGGTGAGAAATCACTCCATCATGCGAATCGGTGTCTTCGCACGGGCTAGTAGCGTTTATGTGGTCCTGTAGTTCTCGCCGGTGTTCCCAGTTCAGATCTGTTGAGCATATGTTTCAGTGAGCAGCACATGGGACTGGTTTCCAGACTGTCCAGGTCAAGTAGTCTGCATTTCTTACCTTCGCACTTCGAGGAAGCGTGCCTCCTGCATGAACGCCTTGGGCAACATGCGTGACCCGGCCCAGTTAGATCGAGAGGTGACAGCGTTCTTAGGCCTTAGACAGTATCAGTGTCGGCCCTCTCCGAACTTGTTGTAGAGACAATGCTTGGATCACAGCGAGGCCAGTCCATTCTGACGAACTGCCTGATGCCCCAGACCAGGCAAGCGAATTTCGAACGATGCCTGAATCTGCTTGTTGTATTGGAATGCATGCCGGTGCAGGAGGAGAAGTTCTAGAAAATCTCTGGAGTGAAGGGCTGGGCATTTCCCTCAACCCATGAAAGACTTGGCCCAGTGGAGTCGAGCATGGAACGTCAGATGGGCTGCAAGGAAGAGGCGTGACTCATTATCAGACAAGGCATGGACATCTGCCAATGCTTCTTGCAGCTTTAGCTAATTAGCCTTTCCATTTTCTCCAGACCCGATTGGAGCTCGCTGTGCATGCTGCACGCTCTACACAGAATTCGGTGGCTTTCCTTAGCCGATTCAGGCTTTACACTCGCTACACTGAACGAGTGCAGCACATCAAGTTGGACATCCGGGCGAGGAAAGCAGACTAATTCGAGTGGCCCGCTTCCTGAATAGAATGGGCTGAACTGGCCTGCAGGAGTTGTTGAAGCAGCAGGGACGTTTTGTATATCCTACTTCTTTGGGGCATCCCAGTCGCAGCTTTGTAGGTTGTCGAGTGTGTGAAAGTCGCCAGAAGTCGGAGTCCCAAGCCAAGTGCTTCAACAAAATGAAGTTTGATGGCAACTGTTGCATGCTGTGGCCGCATCATTATGTGTACCAGGTACAGCAGCTCCTGAAATGCTTGAACCAACCAAGTCACCAACTAGCATCTGACTAGGTTGTTGCAGTCTGCTTGGATAGGTTGGATGCTGGATTCTGTCCACCGTCGTTTGAGCATACCGGTTTGCTAGTTTAGGTCCGCATGTATCAGCAGACAGCAGCAGACGGAGCATCTGGGTGCGTGATGGTGCCGGCGAAGACATTGAGAGCTTGTTTGGCGATCAATGATTTTAGGATGTATTCCTGTGCCTTGGAATTTTGTGCGCTATTGTTGCTGAGTTTTGCGACATATTGCAAGGAGGCAGGAGGGAGGCGCCCAGACAGCCGGCAGTGGCAAAGCCAGCATACAAGGTGCCGGTGCCGAATCTGCGGCCGGAGAGCGGCCAATGTCACATTAGGACAACCTGTCGTGTAGACGTTGCGGGTCGAAATTTTTCATATACCGCTCTCCGGGGGTGAGAGTCGCAACATCTAATCTTGTGGCTGCATCGCATTTTTTCTCGCTCTGCCTGAAGAGCAGGCACTGTAGGAACTCACTGCCGAAAACTCTGCCTAAGAAAGACACTCGTATTCAGGCAGACGGGCAGATGGTATAGAGATGGAGAGCTAGATAAACTCGAGGGTGCGACCATGCATGCGCACTCGATGCAAACTCCTGAACACGTGCCGGCTAGCCAAGCAGCCGGCTAGCCAAGAGACGCGTTCGCAGAGACATACAGAGACAGACCGACAGACGGAGAGGCGGAGGAGGAGGAGGAGGCGGCGGAGTAGCAGTAGCAGTAGCAGCAGCAGCAGCAGCAGGAGCAGGAGCAGGAGCAGGAGCAGGAGCAGGAGTAGGAGCTAGGAGCAGGAGCTAGGAGCAGTAGCAGTAGTAGTAGTAGTAGAAGTAGTAGTAGTAGTAGTAGAGTAGTGGTAGTAGTAGTAGTAGTAGTAGTAGTAGTAGTAGTAGTAGTAGTAGTAGTAGTAGTAGTAGTAGTAGTATAGTAGTAGTAGTAGGCGCCCCCCCTACCAACCACCTCTCCGACATACTCTTGTAACACGCATCCGTTTTACTCGGTATTTACAGTACTTTCGTCATGCATGAACATCTTCTGAAGCTTGAAAATTCACTTGCGTTCTTGCAAACTCCAGCTTCCGATTCTGGACTGGCTTTTGGGGGAGTGGGGGGGGGGGGTGGTTGAGAACAGTGTTCAGAAAACCACCCAAAACAAACAACAACTCTCACACAACACCNGATGAACCTTCTTCTAAAGCTTAAAATTCCCTTTCCGTTTTTCCAACCCCAGCTTCCGATTCTGGACTGGGTTTTGGGGGGGGGGGGGGGGGGGGATGATGACGACAGTGTTACGCAAACACACCAAACACACCAAACAGTATCACCACAAGAGCCGTTTTACTCGGTATTTACCGTACTTTCGTGATGTCGGACTTTGTTACATAGTCTCCACCCCTACTTTGTTGTTTCGAACTGTTTGCGAAACACTCGAAATTGGATGGGGGGAAAGCTTTTTTTCGCAGACAGTACTTAAAGTACTTTGTTCATGTAGCACTCCAATGCCAACCACTGTTCTTTAGCTCTACAGCACCGTTGTTGCTTCCGGGGGAGGGGGGTGTGGGGGGGATGATGACGTACAGGCAGCCTCGAACAGTTGTGAAGCTCAGCCCATTGGCAAGCCGCAGACCTCTTGAACAGTCCGGCATACAACAGTATCTTTCATGCTGACATTGCTTTGACCAAACCGTTTCAAGGCTTGGCTGTGATTTTTGTAGATACGGCTCTTTTAGCGGATGGCTGGCTGGCTTGTGCGGGAACGTCGTTTCGCTCAAGCCTCCACGCCAACCAACGACTGCTAGCTCCAGACCAGCGTGAGCTCAACAAAAGCTTTCCAAAGACGTGCAGTAGCAACCTGCGTGCGCCTCTGTTCTGTTCAAGTTGTGATGCTGTTCGTTGTTGAAGATGATGATGACGATGGGTTTGGCCACAGGTGGTTGGTAGGGGGGGGGGCGGGTAGGAGTAGTAGTAGTAGCAGTAGTAGTAGTAGTAGTAGTAGTAGTAGTAGTAGTAGTAGGCGTAGGAGTAGGAGTAGGATTAGGAGTAGGAGCAGGAGTAGGAGTAGGAGTACAAGTAGGAGTAGGAGTAGTGGTAGTGGTAGTGGTAGTGGTAGTAGTAGTAGTAGTAGTAGTATTAGTCGCAGCAGGTGGAGGAGGAGTAGTAGTAGGAGAACTAGCAGTAGTAGTAGTAGTAGCAGCAGCAGTAGCAGTACATTCTCCGGTAATCTTCGTCACCCAAGATGACCAAGATTAGCAAGATGACCGGTTCCCCCCCTCCCAAGTTGTGCAAGTGGTGCAAGTGGTATGTGGTCAAGATGACCAAGATTACCGGTCATTTTGCCCCCTCAAATTGCCAAAGCAAGATGACCAAGACTGCACGTCAATCTTGCCTGCGTTAGTGGTTCTCGTTTGCCGGCGCACTGTAGCAGTAGCAGTCGCAGTGGTCGTGGTCGTGTTAGTGGTCGTGGTAGTGGTAGTGGTAGGAGGAGCAGGAGTAGGAGTAGGTGGAGTATGAGGAGGAGGAGGAGGAGCAGCAGAAGCAGCCGCAGCAGGCACAAAACGCGGCAGCTTCCTTATTGCATGTTCATATCAATGGAGACAGTAGCTCTGTCAGTTTTATGTGTATTGGATTGGAAGTCAAGTCAGTCAGATACTAATGTTTACCTTCTCGAACAAAAACTCGCAGTTTCGATGAGGCTGTCTTGTTATTTTGCAAACAGGTATAGACATGCGGTGATCTGGAGTGTTGGAGAAATACAGAGGCAACTTCATGGTTCTTTTATTTCTAGCACGCTCACACACGCATATATATATATACATATATTATATTTGCATACATGTATGTTTTGCTGATTTGTTGATGTGCCAGGCCACGTGCATAGCAACCATTCGGCAGCAGGGGTATGGGCAACTGACAAGTGCAAAGCTGCATGCAGCGTAGCACAGCCTTCATAAGGACACCGCCGACACCATCGAGCGCTGGTACAAGGCATTGCCTTCGTTTCAGCTGAGTGGCCTTAGCGACTAGCATGTGCAGGTACAGCAGATGTGGACTTCGTTGGAGAGCGTTTTTACAGGCAAGGCATCAGTGACTCTTTTTGAGCCCCAGGTCCGTGGAAGCCTTGCTGGCTTGCGGCTTTGCAATTGAGCAGCAGAAGCAGGCGGAGACATTGCGAAGCAGATGCCCATGGAGGCGAAGAAATTCGGACAGATCGACAAGGACAGGGCAAGTTGATGGAATCTGAACAGCTTTGCTTCCGTGTTGCACTGCCCGCATCTCACTGGAGCATGGGTCAAGAAGGACTGGCTGAAGATCATGCACAAGTCGGCCGAGACGATGAATGTGGTGGAGCCGCTTGTCCTGGTCTAACAAGGGTCAGCGAAGTTTCTTGCATGCCATCCAGAAAAATCGCCCACATTTGCCGCAGCTCGATGCTTTGCTAAGTTGCTGTCAGAACGAGCTGCTACGCCAGATGATGCCAGCACAAAGCTTAGTCAACCACTTCAGTCGTCTTGAATTGACTCGGCGCCTGTTGTTGCTGTGAGAAATTTTTGCGCCTTAAAGCAAATCATTCATGCAGGTTCTTCTGGCTGGCTTGGAGACGTGTCAAAAGCTCGCAGCCTAGTATCGGTGAGGGGCAATTTCGGGTCAGAGACAACGTGGACCTCAATGTCTTCTCGCACACCTGTAGCGGCACGACGTTGGTCGTAAGCAAACAAAACGGACACAGCGAGTTCCCGAGGGGAAGTCGAGCAGTTCGACAAAGGTCGAAACGTCCGGTTTGCGTGCGTTGTCGGTGCTGCAAGGTCATTGGAAAGCTACTTGGAAGGAAAGCGGCAGAAGCTCGGAGCTCGCCTTTTGGGCCCGTGTGGCATGTTTTGCGGCATGTGGCTGAAGGTTTCCACGCTTCTTCTTCACTTCAGATCCGGTCCTCCTGAAGATTCTGTCTCAAGGCCTCTCGTATGACCTCCCTGTGTGCCGCGTAGTAGCAGTAGCTGTGTGTGGCCAGGAAGCGACCCAAAGACCATCCAGGATTGCTTGATATATTCGCGTGGGTTGTGACCGATTGTAGCCACAGGCAGGTGAAGACATCAGTATATACTCGACAAGAGTGTGTGCGTAACCCCGTAGTCCATCTCCGAGCATCCCGCATATCCCGGCCACTCCAGGACGACTTTGAGAAGCTCTTCGACGCAATCAGCCGCGTCACGCAAGTGCCTTACAGAAAACCAGCCCCGAACAGCAGATGGACTCAACACGGCCCTCCTCTGTGTGGCGACTCTTCGCTCCATGTGGCCCCGAAGGTTTGACAAGATCGACCGCCGCAAGATCAAGGAGATCAAGAGCCCTTTGGCCTTTCACGGACTGGTAGCTTTCGTCGTAAAGCTATCTGTGCGCATGATGCACATGGAGTGATCGGTGTATACCTGTGAGGTGTTGCTGGAAACTCGGATGAGCGAGTCATACTACAGGCACCTGTGATGGCACAAGGCAATATCGAGGACGCTAGCCACTGGCCTACGAGGACACTTCAAGTACGCAGCCCGCAAAATTGGAGAGGAGTGGCTGCAAAACCTCGAAGCAGAGATGCAGCGAAGCGTGCGTCTGCCCCCCAGATCAGGATGGGACAACAGTGCGCAGGGATTCTGGGGCTTGAAGTGGCTGGTGAGGCAGTTTTGGTGTTGGACGCTGTTCATATTATTTGACGGTAGGTGTATAGCCTGCCTGCAACATTTCCAATCTCTTCATTAGGCATAGGCTATAGGCTGTTCTGGCTCACAAATGCTCAGCTCTGCACGAGGTCGGGAATGCAGGCTTGCAGCCGGAGAGTGTGGATTTGGCCTCGAGATTTTGCAGCTGATGTTCTCTGCGAAGCACGATTGAAACTTCGCTACGTCGGCACGCCTCACCAAGGGAGTGTCATTTCGTCCATTCCAGTGCAAAGCTTCGCAGCGCAGGGCTTATGCTGCCGGGGCCGAATCGGGTGACACCCACGCTGTGCTGCCTAGGACAAGTATATCGCCCAAGTTGCATTGCGGTGAGCTCAGCCTCTCAAGCTTTCAGGGGGGGATGTGCTAATTAGCTGGATGATGCAGTCATTGGCAAGTTATTGGTTCAGAGGAGTTCCGTGCATAATTCTTTTTAATGCAATGGCTCAGCCATGTGGCTCGACGGCAGGAAGAGCCTTGGCTGACCAACAGTGATGCATTCGTGTGGGCTGTTTGTGACTTGAGATGGGGACCTCGTTTGATACCTTTTTGGAGTTGTATTATTTGCGGGAGTTTTTTGTTGTGCGTCTCTGGGTGTTCTGTCCTTCCTGGTTTCTGGACTTCCCCAACTTCTGGGCCTCTCGGCTTCCCGGCTTCTTGGTCACGATTGCGTGGCTTCCTGTCTGCTTGGCTTCTCGTTTGGCTTCCTCTTTTGGTTTTCAAATTCGTAGTATAACTAAACCACTGTTGCAAACGGTTTTTTAATTATCACTCTTATCACCTGCGTACGGGGGCATGCCAATTTAAAACAAAGATTCAAATTTGAAAACAAGACTCCAGGTGAAAACGAGCCGAAAAAAGGCCCAGGTCATACGGCCGATGTCAAACAAAAGAAGCGAGGCTAGCAAAAAGACTGCCGGATGCTGGTACTACTAGTGCTTTTGGTATTACTCTACTATTCCCCCCAATCTATTACTCCTCCTGCTACTACTGCTACTGCTGCTACTACTGCTGCTACTACTACTACTACTACTACTACTATTACTACCACTAGCCACGCCCCACCCCTATCAACGACCTGCCGGCTGAAACCATCATGTTCATCATCGCAAGCTCTAAAGCTGGCAAAGTTGCCAAATGGATGTTTGAGGCATCAACTAGTGGTAGGACATTACGAAAGTACAGGATGTTGAGACAAGAAGTGGTAGGACAAACGAAAGTACCGCAAATGACGAGTAAAAAGGATGTGCTCCTAAGATGGTTTAGTGCACGTGTCGTTGGTAGGGGGCCCTCCTACTACTACTACGACGACTACTACTCCTACTACTGCTACTGCAACAACCATAACTACAACGACTCCTACTACTGCTACTACTGCTACCACCGCCACCGCCGCCGCCACCACCACCACCACCGCCACCGCCGCCACCACCACCACCACCACCCCGACCACAACAACTACGACGAATACTACCGCATCTATAAATATATACACAACTATACGCACGATCTGTCCCTCTGTTTCTTTTTCTACCTGTTTAATGAGCGCTGTACCCATACATATATATGCATAACTATCTACAGATATAATACATATACAAATATATACACATGCATACATACGTACATTCATACACAAACAGAAAGGTGCGCCGTGGAGGGGAGTCTGGAGTGAGATATGTTCCGTGAGTTGAGTTCTGTGGCACCAAACAAGATTGATATGCTATGCTTCCACGCTGCTATTTCCAAACAAAGAGGTGTCTCTGCCTCTGCCTCTAGCAAAACCGTGCAAAAAAGCTTTCCGGTAAGTGCACGCGGAGAGGTCTGCAGAGGTAGGGGGCCGGGGGCAACCAAAGAAGCAATTCTATTTTTTTTTGGCGCCTCCCCCTGCAAAACCCCGGGACCCCGCAGCTGCGCTCCCTCCTGGGCGCGAGCTTTGAAAAGGTCCGGGACTCAGCTCCCACGATGGGTAGACCATCCCATACTTTCATTTTTCGGGTATAGGTGTCACTATACCTGCACGCACAGACCTAAAACATACAACTTATACATTTGTATGTGTATATGCATACGAAAGCACTTGATTTGAATAGGTGTATGTGAATCATACGAAAACAGATGGTCCTAATGTGCGTATGTGTCTAAACGTATACCCATATGTATGCATCTATTTTGTTAGAATGTGTGTCAGAGTTTGTATGTATGTGTGTATGTATGTACGTACATATGTATGTGTGTGTATGCATGCCCGTACATATGTACATACGCATGTACGTACATACATGTATATATATATATATATGTGGGAACCTTTACGTACAATGTGACATGTCTCTTGTGCTATACTACAGCTAAGGCGTACCTTTCAGTCAGTGGCTGGAAAGCGTTCCATCAGGACGACAACACTTCGCACTGGCTTTTTTTTGCTTGATTCGGAACACCTTGTTTGGGGTCAGCATTTGCGAACGCCCTCATATTTAGCACATAGGACTTCATAGAACCATGTTACACTCAGCATTGCGGGCGAGAGCTGTGCCGAGACTATGTAAATGTAGTTGCTGTGCCGTAGGCCCAGGTTGTCGGTTTCAGGGTTGAGGATCTAGAAATCAGCATCCCCAAGGCGCCCTAAACTTGGGCTCCAGAAGTCTGACTATGTAGGTTCCCATATACATCGGCTCAGCATGGCTCCATCCGTTTGTTTAACGGCTTTTTGGCAGGGTTTAGATGTCGAGTGCGCCGCAATCAGACTGTTGAACAGCCCCCGAGCCCCCTCCAACAACGATATTCTGAGCCTCTTTCGGCGTCTCCCACGTAGTTCTCTGCGTAGGAGTAACGACCGGGGCATGTACATCGTTTGTCGATCTAATCCCCGATGTTCCGACTCAATCCTTAGATACTCCCTATTTCAGTATGATTGTCAATCGTTTTATCCGTGCTTTATCTCCCATGCACCCGTACTCCATATGGACACTGAAACAAGGCTGTCGGGACAGCCCACATCGGGACACTAGAAATCGGCCAACGGATTCCTGGATAATGTGCCTCACCCCCAGCGAACCTGAAGAAGGCTTGTGGATTGCAGACCGCATAGGCAGGGTCTACAAAAAGCATAAAGGGGAGGACCTCGCGGGTAGTGTTTTGCATCTAGGGGAACCCATCACCTTTAATGCCCGAAAGCACCTTCACTCTGGGCATGTGAACGACGACCCCCTGAGAGCCCAGACACGAGTAGTCCTCATTGCTTTCAGCACCCTCAATGCTGCCACGGTATCTCCGCAGGTAAGGCAGCACTTAGTTGATCTAGGTTTCCATGTTCCTAGTCGGACTTTATTCCATGAGGCCATCCATGGACCGGGCAGCGGTGAAGAACCCCGCCTCAAGCAACTGACCCTTACGGAAGCCTTGCACTTCTGTCAGGACAGTAAGGACCGACATGCGTTATTGAAGTCTTGGACTCGCAGTTGGACTAAGGTGGAAGGACCCAGGTGTGCAAGACACCGCGAAAGTCGCTTCACCTACCATTCTCCGGCCGTCCTGCCTCTTCTGCACTGTCAGTGTGGTTTCCCCGTCGTCCTGCTTGCTATCTCGGTCTTCACACTCCATTGTGTCCAGATCCATCCCTGTGTCCCACCCTGTACTGCTGCTACTCTCCCCTTCCCTTCATATGCAGGACTGGAATTTGTTTGCTGGACTGCTTGCATGATGCCTTGAGTGTGCACGATGCATGACGAATTGATGAATTTGATGCATGGTGGCGTGACTGCGATGATGGTGGTGTTGACTGATGTACCATATGTCGTCCGGTCGAGGCCCCGTCATTAGAGTCCCCCTCTTAAACTCTACTTGAAGCCAGCGTAGCGTATTTTCCACTTTGGATGGTTGTATCCTTTGTGCACCTTGAATCAAACCAAACCACTAACCCGCGCCAGCGACCTCCAGCTATGGACTGTCTCTGCTCGCCAATGCCATGCCTACATGGCAAGCGGCCGATATGCAGAGGAAAGGTTGTCACACGGTGTGCCGGTGTTCAGAAATGGGTTCAGCCGACTGGTGTGCAGTGGGTTGGCACTGAGCTCAACCTGCGGGCTGCACCTTTCTTTGACTGTCCCCAGCATGAGGTTTTCTGGATTCCCAGTCATGCTATGGCCGCAACTCCAGCAACAGCAAGCTTCTGGCTGGCCTTCAGACCCTCTGGGGCATGCAGCAACCTGGTATGGTATGGCAGAGTAGACACGCGACTTCTGCCTGCAAGCCAGTGAAAGGGTGGCCAGCATACAAGGTCAGGTGTGCAGGCAGTCGACGGCCAAGCCGGAAAGAAGACAAGCTGCTTGAAGCAGATGCAACGGGAAGTCGACAGCATGGAACCAGGTCTGAGACTGACGCCACCACAATGCTCAGTCCCTAGACTGACACTGCTGTACCGCCCCAACCTGCTGCTTAAACAGACGAGGTGCCTGATAGCTGGGAGAAGCCAGCGACTCTTAGTACAAGGCCCTTTCCTGAACGGAGGAAGCAGAGTCAACGCTGTAACGTGATGCTGGGATGAGAAGATGAAAGAGCACACCTTGTCCTCGACGAAAAGCACTGAACCCGCACAAGCCGTCAGTCAGTCTCACCCAGACATGGTCTGTGCCGTAGTTCTCGCTCAAGCTATGTAAGCCTCACCTAGACAGGCCCCCCAGTTGGAATCGCTGGCCGGCGGTGTGTATTTTGGTGGGATTACTCTTACTTTTATGGATGGCTCTCGGTTTCGAGTTGGCGGCAGATCTTGCTGGGAGCCTGGAGTTGAGTGGAATCTAGTCCACGGACCTACCCGTACTCTTAACTAATCAGCTTTTGGCAGTGTTCAGTGCTCGCTTTTGTTGTGACGAAGTGGGGCTCCTAATAGGTAGGGCGTAGCTTCTGAGGCGTCGTAGCGTACGTGCACTCTCGTTTATATTGTAAGTATCTGTGTGCAGTGTTCAAGCCTCCTCCTTTGTCACGTCAGACGACGCCCACCTCGACAGTCAAAGCTGCTGTGAACCTGAACGGTAGCCGTTGGCTCGCTTCGCGAACTTAAGCTTATTAGCTTTGCTGTTTGTCTTGTTTGGTTTGGACTGTTGCGGTTTTGCTTTCTGGAGTGAAGTGAGCGAGACCTCTTATGCAAGTATCACACCGACCGCGCACCATGAACCTCGCCTGGCATGTCCGAGTTGTGAGAGCGCAATTGCTGTGATGTGCAGTCAGGGGCTGGTCTAACAAACCATGCTGTGCTGGCCACGTAGGACGTATGTAGGTGCCGGCTACAGAATGTTCAAGAAAGAGGAAAATGCAGCCCTGATTATGGTAGCTCGATGCGCAGCACCATGCCTGCGCTTAGAATAATCCGGATGAGTCCGCATTATTCGTGGACTGTGATGTTTAGTCGGCGGCTACACAATGACAGAGCTCCCCTAGCTTCCGAAAAGAAAAGTCCTTTACCTCATCCTCGACAAGAAGAAACCAAGAGCTTCGTCCAAGTTCATGAGAAAGAAGAGAGCTCCATTTCCAAAAACAGACAAGCCTCGCAAAAGCCATCGAGAAAGAAGAGAACTCCGTTTACCCCTCAGTCGGCAAGAAGGTCTCTTCTTGGCGACTGAGGGGTAAACGCAGCTCTCTCCTTTCTCGATAACTTGGAGGGGCTGTCTGTTTTTTTACGATGGAGCTCTCTTATGTCTCAGTAAATTGGAGGGAAGCTCGCAGTGAGTTCTTGTCGAGGATGAGGTGAGGACTTTTCTTGTTGGAAGCTAGGGCAGCTCTGTCCTCCCTTGCTAGGAGCAAAATTTCTTCAATCTTCTTAAGACGAAAACTCTTCTTGTTTTGGAGCATGAGGTGAGGGACTTACCTTGGTAAGGGAAAGGGATCTTGACTGTCCAGTTTACTTTTTCAAAAAATGGAGGAGGGCATGCGTTCAAGAAGAAAGGGTGGAGCTCCCCTCAACCTTCAAACAAGGAAGCCTGGTCCGCCCCTCAACCTTGGAAAAGAAAGAGAGAGCTCCTCCAACTCATGCTTTGAAACAGGAAGAGCGATCCCGCCAAGTTATTCGTGGTAAGAGAAGAGAGCTCCATTACCTGGTAAGTCGCCTCTCAGTCGTCGCTCCTAGCAAGAGAGGACAGTGCCCCCCCCCCCGCTTTCAAAAACAACGTATGAATTGTCTACCTTATCATCGAAAACAAGAAGAAAGCTCCTTCCAATTTCACCTCCTTTACCTCTTTGTGAAAGAAGAGATCCCCTGGCAGGTCCTCTACCCCAACACCCCAGAAGAGAGGCCCCTCTAACTTCTCGAGAAGGAAGAGAGCTTTGTTTACCTTTCTGTCGACAAGAAGAAAACTCTTTGCTCTCTTAGTCAGGGGCGGGAGCTCCTCACCATCCCCTCCTCCGCTTCAAGACATGGAGAGAGCTTACAGTCAAGAAAAAAGATGGAGCTCTTCCCAACTTCAAAACTTGACAAGAGAAGTCTGGTCCTCCCCGTGGCCTTCAATATGAGATGAGAAGCCCTCTACCTCATCCTCCCAAACAAGAAGAAAGCTCACTCCAAGAAATTCTTGGTGCGAGAAAAAAAGATTCTGTCTAGAAAGCTCCTTGACCTCTTGGTAAGTCTTCATCTTAATCTTAAGAAGACTGAAGACAGCTCACTCCTGGTCCTAGTAAATATGGACAGAGCTCCCCCATCTTCCACAACAGCGTAAAGTTCTCCACCTCACCCTGGACCAGAAGAGAGCTTCCTCCAATGCAATGAGAAAGAAGAGGGCCCCATCTCAAAATAACAGACAGGCCTCTCCAACTTCACGAGAAAGAAAATTTTTCTAGAAGAGACTTCCTTAACCTCTTGGTAAGCCTTCATTTTGTCTGAAGAAGAACGAAGGGCTCCCACTCCTAGCACGAAAGGACAGAGCTCCCCCAGCCTACAACAAGAAGCAGAGAGCTTCCTCCAAGTTCATGAGAAAGAACAGAGCCCCAAGTCTAAAAAACAGACGGGCCCCGCGAAACCATCGAGAAAGAAGAGAGCTCCGTTTACCCCTCAGTCGGCAACAAGCTCCTTTCTCTCTTGGCAAGCGAAAGAAGACTATCTCTCCTCTTCCTCATCAAACGAAAAATGGAAGAAAGCTTACGCTCAAGAAGAAAGGATGAAGCTCCCCAGACCTTCAAAAAGAACAAATCTGGTCCTCCCCCCCTCCCCAGCCTTCACAAAAGAGAAGATAAANAAAATGGAAGAAAGCTTACGCTCAAGAAGAAAGGATGAAGCTCCCCAGACCTTCAAAAAGAACAAATCTGGTCCTCCCCCCCTCCCCAGCCTTCACAAAAGAGAAGATAAATACTCTAGAAACATAAAGTGGGCTTCCTCCAAGATACTGTTGGCAAGAGAATAATGCTTCTTTCTAGAAGAGAGCTCCATTACCTCTTGGTAAGTCGCCTCTTATTCTTGAGAAGATTGAAAAGACCTCCTTCCTAGCAAGAGAGGACAAAGCCCCCAGATTTTAACAACAACGCATAAGTTCTGTACCTCATCATAGAAAACAAGAAGAGAGCTAACTGCAATTCAACGAGAACCTCCTCGTCTTGATCGGGAAGAAGAGGGCTCCTTTAGCTCTCGGCAAAGGAAGAGATCCCCTGGCAGGTCTTCTGCCCCACCAAGTCATAAGAGAGGACCCTCCAACTTCACGAGGATGGAGCTCTCCCAACCATCAAACCTTCAGCAAAAAGAAGTCTTGTTCTCGGCAAAATTTGCTGCGATTGGCTGTTTCCTCATTTAGATAAAACCACCAACAAGTCAATCGCAGCAAATTTTGTCCAAGAGTCGGTTGACGAAATTTTGCTGCTACTGACTGCTTCCTGGCTTGAAGTATAACCACGAACAAGTCAATCGCAGCAAATTTGCCCAAGATTCAGTTGGCGAAATTTGCTGCGATTAGTTGTTTCGTGACATAAATATAACCACGAACAAGTAAATTGCAGCAAACTTTGCCCAAGAATCGGTTGGCAAAATTTGCTGCTGCTGACTGTATCCTGATTACAAGTATAACCACGAGCAAGTCAATCGCAGCAAATTTTGCCACTGGCTGTTTACTGATTCAACGCATAACCACGAGCAAGCCAATCGAAGCAACTTTTGTCCAAGAATCGGTTGGCGAAACTTGGGCAAAATTTGCTGTCCCCAGCCCGCCGACGGAACACCGTTGGAGTGTAACTACGACTTGCTACAACACATCAGACCAAACTGTATGTTGTCCAACAATCCAACATTCCTGACTTGTTTGTATAGCCGTGTAGGGATAACACAAGTCGAACACCAAATTTGATGAAAGGGAATCCTTCTGAAAACTTGATTCACCCCTCGTTGTTTCAGGATTGGAAAACACGGGAGTTCGATAACTATACCGAATATTTGGAAAGGGAAACACAAAGCNCACCAAATTTGATGAAAGGGAATCCTTCTGAAAACTTGATTCACCCCTCGTTGTTTCAGGATTGGAAAACACGGGAGTTCGATAACTATACCGAATATTTGGAAAGGGAAACACAAAGCGCCGACAGCACAATAATCAATAACCTGTGAAAGGAACAACTTCAGCAAAACTGATGCTATCGAACCGCCCTTATTGACTGATTTTCTGTTGACGTAACAGCAAAAACGGTTTCAGAAAAACTGGTGCTATCGAACCGCCACCTCTCGCGGTCCATACCAGTTCTGGCGGTGGAGAACAAAGCGGTTCAATAGCACCACTTTTTCTACAGTAACCCTTCCAAAAATTTGGTGCTATCGAACCGCCGTCTTCAGGTTTGGAAAACGCTGCGGTTCGATAGCACCAAATTTTCTGAAGGGTATCCTTTCAAACAATTTGGTGCTATCGAACCGCCGCGCTGCTGTGTTATCCATTGCAAATACCGACAACAAACATGGGCGGTTCGATAGCACCAAATTTTCTGGAGAGTTTCCTTTCAGAGAATTTGGTGTTATCGAACCACTGCATTTTCCGCCGTGAGGACAGCGAAGGGCGGGCCGATAGCGCAAGTTTTCTGAAGGGTTTCCTTTCGAACAATTTGGTGCTATCGAATGCGCTGCTGGGGCTTTTCCCCCCCTTCCCCCTCCCCCCCCACCGGGGGAAGCAGGGGGGAGACCCACCCCGCTGCACCCCCCCNTCTTCGGGAGCTGCTCCGGCGCCGTTTGGGACTTAAACTCTTTAGACTCAGCTTCGACGTGTTTCGCGGCGGCGTCCTCGATCAGTTTAACTCTAGGAGGAGCCGCACTTTGAAGTCGTATCTGGTATCTATGTGTGCTGATAGGGTCATGGCTTTGAGCCTGGCGTGGGGGCGAGGCTGGCCGGGGAGGTGGGCTGGGAAGGCGCAGGGCGAGGGCTGCAGCCTGGGCTGGGGACTTCATAAAGATAAAGGAATCACAACGTTCTGTGATTTCCTCGTCAACCCGACAAGATTGAGGGAATTCATGTCATAAAGGGAAACAGAGGGATTTTTTTGTACAGCTGAGGGAAAATGTAAAGGGAAATCAATGACGGGTTAGGGGAAAGGGTAAGGGAAATCGAAGACCCTTTAAGGGAAATTAGGGGAATTTTGAATGGAAAACAAGGAAGCCAGCCAAACTCGAAAGGGAATCGAAAGGGAAATCAGAAAAGTGCAAAGGGAAAACTACGGTTTTCAGAAACGAACAAATGAGGGTAATTTCCCTTTAATTCGGCCTGAAGGGCGGGCTGGGCGCTGGGGGGTGTTGTGTGGGCTGGGCAGGGGCAGGGACTGGGGAGGCCGCGGGGTGGGCTGGCTGGGCTGGGCCTTCCAGGTGGAGCGGGGGGCCTGGCGGGGCTGGGCAGGACCTTTCGAAACTAAACCCCGCCCACCCTCATTTCGTACCTTTGGAAACTATTAAAAACCTGCCCGCCCTTATCCCGAACCTTTTGAAAGTTTTTAAACTTTTGAAACTTTTGAAAACCCTCTTTTGAAAGTTTCAATAGTTTCAAAATTTTCGAAAGGTACGGGATGACGGTGAGCAGGGTTTCCATAGTTTCAATAGTTCTCGGGTTGAGGCTAAAACTTTTAAAACTTTCATATATATGGTGCCCCCCACCCCCCCCCATGTCCCTACCCTTTTCCTGTGTTCCTGATCAGGGACGGACCTCAGCAGTCCTACTTGTCATTCGTGCTCTCCGCAAAGTCCCAAAACCGCGAGATCGTGTTCTCCCACACAGTCCCAGAAGCAGGAGCCTAAAGCTTTGGATTCAAAACATTGGGACCTCTCAGCACGTTCGCACGCCAGGATGCTCAGAGCCATGAGAGGTCCCAATGTTTCGAGGGTTTAGGAGCCTAAAACCCTGTAAGGTNAGCCTAAAGCTTTGGATTCAAAACATTGGGACCTCTCAGCACGTTCGCACGCCAGGATGCTCAGAGCCATGAGAGGTCCCAATGTTTCGAGGGTTTAGGAGCCTAAAACCCTGTAAGGTGCCAATAAAACCAATAAAACCAATGTTCTGGTGTCTCTGGGCTTGCCCTCCCCAGACACTCTGAAACATTGGTTTTACTGTTTTTATTGGGACCTTCCGTGGTCTTGGCTTCTTAAACCATCAAAAGCATTGGGACCTCTCAACACTTTCGCACTCCAGAGTTCTAAAACCATGAGAGGTCCCAATGTTTTGAGCTCCCATATGCCAAAAAACATTGGGACCTCTCAGGACTGTTGCAAGCCCAAAGGCTCAAGACCATGACAGGTCCCAATGTTTCGCGCCCATGTTANCATGAGAGGTCCCAATGTTTTGAGCTCCCATATGCCAAAAAACATTGGGACCTCTCAGGACTGTTGCAAGCCCAAAGGCTCAAGACCATGACAGGTCCCAATGTTTCGCGCCCATGTTAACTAAAACATTGCGATTTCCCACAGTCCCACAACCATGCAGGTCCCAATGCTTTAGGCTTCTGAGCTGCCAAGCCATAGCCTCGAAGCTGTCCCAAGCTCGGGCCACACAATATTCATAGTAATATGTGTATAAACACTAACATTAATAGGAATAATCATACTACTATGAATACTAATGTTCCTACGAATATTAATAATCATATTCATATCGGCTTAATACTGACACTGTTATACATAATACTCATACTACCAGTAGTACTAACAATTACTAATATAAGACTTGATACTCCTACGGATACTCATCCTCATAGTCTTACAACTATTCTCAGGACTAATATTAATTCTCATAGTTTTCGAATACTACTATTACTACAATTCTTAACACTGATAGTCAAGCCAATATGAGAATGCATAATACTGTTACTAATACTAGTATGAATACTTACAGTAATAATAACATAAATTTTCCTGCGAATACTGATAATCATATGTATGAACACTTACAGTAATAGTATAAAATCTCCTGCGAATACTGATAATCAGATTTATATAATGTTGGAATTAATACTAACATCCATACGAATACGAGTGTACATATATACTTATTTGTAACTGTGCACATCTACTAATGCATACTAGTATACATACCGTTAAATCAAAATAGAGGAAATGCATTCATCAATGTATCGAATAATCAGTATCAGTGTGTTAGTATATTCGAGTATTACTATATTAGTATATTACTCGTTTCGTATGTTCGTATATTAGTATATTGGCATATGATTTATTTGTACAATGGTATATTAGTATACAAACATATAGGAATATACTTAGTAATATAGTAGTATATCTAAATACAGATATGAATGCTAATAATGATACCAAATACTAAGACTAACACTCATGCCACTAGGAATACTAACCCCAACGCTAACACTATCATTAATGCAGATACTAATACGCATCGTAACACTGAAACTGACAGTGACACTGACACCAACACTAACACTGACACTCACACTAATCAACACGAACACTAATGTTAAGACTAATGCTAGTATTAACATGAATACTTACACTCATACTGACACAAAACTAGTACTAACACTATAACACTAACCCTAGTACAAATATGAAGACTACTACTCATAAGAATGGTAATACTAAGGCTCAGTGAAGAACAAGACTAACAGTGTTATCAAGGTTGAGAAAAAGACTAAGACTAAGACTAAGATAAACTAAGATTAGGAGTAAGAACGCGACTAAGACTAATAACAAACAACTATGTTCAACCAAACTTGCATATATGATCTGCTTGCGCCTGCCCAAGCAGATTTTTACATGCAGCAGTATGGGCGTTGAGAGTAACACGCAATCAGGAGGAGAGCGGAGACACGTCATCGCATACAACATAAATATCACGAGGCTTATAGACAGAAAAAACTGGACCCTTCTTTTAGCAACTTCAGGAAGACGTATCGAGATAGTAGCTTTTCACACGAACACGACATCTACCGATATGTACATGGTTCCCGGCTTCCATGTGCAACAACACAGAGACACGATTGATCACTCATATGGTCGAGGTTGGTCTTGGGGGTGGTACCACATAAGCATATATATAACAAAATTGTATTTACTTATTTATCTACCTACTAATTCCTATTTCTTCGTGTCCTTCACTTTGGTTTGGACAAGAAGTTGCTTTATGGGCCATAAAAGTGTAGGTACGTCGCGGGCGGGGTAGCATATATACATATATATATGTATATGTACATTCGTATACACAAATAAAAACACATGCTCACATGTATGTATTGGGGGCGAGAGAGTCCGACAAAGACTATTGGTTCCCCTGGACCCATAGCCCTGACCGCAGTGAAGGGTACGGATTCGTTGACAATAAGTTTAACATGAGATATTGAACATAAACACCCCTCGTTTCAGAATATGAAGATGAGTGGCCAACCTGCAAACGCTTGCAGGGATGACCTGATCCACCAAACACATAACCGAGCTCAGGGTACTGCTAAGAAGAATATGTGGTTGTGAATACCGGTTCCCCAGAGCCCATAAGCCATAACCCTAGTAGGAAAGATTGTTCGTGCAGTAAGTCATGTTGATTCCTTCGCTGGTCGGGCCGACTGGGAGTATATTACACCTAGCAAAGGATGACCATTGAACAATCATGTATGCCACAATTGTGTTGGGAACTGCTGTTATTGTGCTGATCAGCGCTCTGTGCTGTAAGCAATTGTTAAAGCCATGCAAACATGAAAACACAACAGTTAGACACCCCATGCAAACACAAGGCACGTATAAGTCGACATGTTAAGCAGCTTTCGATGAATTCGAGTATACTGAGTATACCCGTAGTGGAGTCTCCATTCGTAGACAAAGAGGAAAGATCCGTGCTTAATGACCAGACGAAAACAATCCGTGAACTGGTCTTCCCATAGTAACTTTTTCACGTGGAGATTACTACCTATGTTTGTACAGGACGAAAGGGAGAAGTTGATCAAAGATTGCTTGGCAATCATCTCGCAGAAAGACTGGCCAAATGGCCAGCATTTCGTTGTTTGGAGCGATGCCGCAGTAAATACAAACTACTCACGGGGCAATCAGCTCAGCAGTATTCCCCAACTCTTTGTTCCCCTCGGCGAAGGCTTTCTCGGCCTCCTTCACGGTCTCGTAGACACACAGGAGGTATATGCTTGTTGCCGAAAGGTTCGATGCCCTCGGACTTGTAGAGCCTTTCTGCGGTGCTCCTGGCTGCGCTTAAACTGGCCGGATCTTGGCCAGGCCGGCCAGCGGACGGTAGCATCTGGCGGCAGTGGGGGTGTCCGAGTACTTCAGCATCACCTTGCAGATCTCCTTGACGATGTCCGCCTCCGTCTTGCCCGCCTCACTTTTGAGAGCGGAAGAAGACCTGCAGGCCCTGTAGTCTCGAGACGAGTCCCGGTTTTGTTGCTGTGTTGCCGGAATCCTCGCCTGACTTGTTCGAGTGCGGGTGCCTTAAAAAACTTGATCACACCTGTCGCAATCTTCGGGAGCTGCTCCGGCGCCGTTTGGGACTTAAACTCTTTAGACTCAGCTTCGACGTGTTTCGCGGCGGCGTCCTCGATCAGTTTAACTCTAGGAGGAGCCGCACTTTGAAGTCGTNTCTTCGGGAGCTGCTCCGGCGCCGTTTGGGACTTAAACTCTTTAGACTCAGCTTCGACGTGTTTCGCGGCGGCGTCCTCGATCAGTTTAACTCTAGGAGGAGCCGCACTTTGAAGTCGTCGGAAGCTTTGTTCTCCTTGTCGGCCTTTTCGATGTCGCCCATCTGACCGGCCGAAGCGCTGGAAACACTTTGGCCCTGGCGAGGAACTTGTGAATCGTTTCCGCGGTGTACTTCGAGAACTTGTACAGGTCCACGAAAAGGGCGCTGTCCGAGGACACCTTCCACTTGGTTTCTTCGACAAGTCTTCGCGGACAGCAGCTGCAGTCCGCATGGCGGTCAATCTCCACGACGCGTCGCTTCAGGTCGAAATCGTTAAAAGAAGAAAAAGAGTGAGGAGCGGGGTCAAAAATTGGCCCGGAATTCGGACCCGTTTTTAGTGCCTCTTAGTATTGGCACATTTCCCGAAGGCTCAGAAAACGGTCGCATTTTTGGGCCCGCATT
>BGNK01004907.1:13165-46569 GCA_003297005.1 Symbiodinium sp. clade A Y106 | reverse complement strand
GCAGATCGCAAAGTACAGTAGCTAGACTGCCTGATCATTATAGTCCAGTGACAGACTCAGCGAGTCCGGAACAGTTGGCAATGATCAAGAGGGCAAATCCAGGTGTTCATAACCAACAAATATTAGGTGCCGTATTATAATAAGGACCCAAAAAGGGACCATATTTTTCACAACCACCCACATGTTTTGACAAACCCTGAACCCCACATGAGCACCAGCTTGCCAGCTGCGCTGGTCTAGCATGAACTGCACGAGTGCGACAAACCTTTGTGTGGTGGTGGACCTGCGCCTGGGACTTAGCAAGTGCCTGAAAACTGATGCTGTAACCTTAGTAGAAGATAACATCCCTAAAGACTCCCAAACCCTCTGATGAAGGAAACCCCTAAACCCTAAACCCTAAAACCCTAAAGCAAGGGAGCCTCGACGGATCAATCCGGTGCATAATGTAAGGGCCTTAACAATTCAATATGGATTCGGGGCATATAGCTGCATAGGGGATACTATTGCTGATTTGCCAGGCCCCTATATTACGAAACCCTTTTTTTGCACAGGCTTGAGTGAATCCCGCCTGGATGTGTCGCCCCTGTTCTCTGAACACGAAGCCCTAAACCCAAAGCCCTGAACCCTAAACCCTAAACACTCCTTGGAGAATGCCGTGCTCCCCTGGAAACTTCCCAACTCTTCCTGGCGATGGGATTTCATGCAAAGGTCTCCATAGTTAGAATAAGGCTTTTGGGACATACTCTACTATAACTTTAGCAAGGAACTCTAAGCAATAGCATATCTGGCATCTTCTACGATAGCTATAACAAGGAACCGTATGGAATAGTATTGAATAGTATCACTAGCTACTCGTGCTTTTGCATTAGTGCCTGCGGATCCACTCCAGGCTTTTGGAGCCCTTCTCAAACGGAAAGGGGTCCCGTCTGCTGCTTCCAGGGCTTGTTGGAACGAACCTAAGGGAGCTTTCATCTAAAAAACTTAATCCAATATGGCTACAACAAGAAAGTACCTGTGCCTCTGACAGTGTTCTACTTCCCCCTCAAGATCTCTTATGTTAAACTGCGGCCAACAGCTTGTAGCAGACGAGACCTTGAGGATAACATGTGCAGGTCTAGGGGCGCGGGGTTTTAAGTTTTGAGGTTTTCGGTTTTGAGTTTAAGTCTTCAGATATGGGCATGCTCTCTCTCCCTCCCTCTCTCTGTCTCTCTTCCCCCGCCCCAAAGGAGTTTTGAGGATAGCATGGACAGCTGCGTGGCCACTTGCTGGTGGTCTTTCGCCCTGTCTCTCTCTGCTTGGCGTTGCTGGGACTCTTGACTTTTGCTCAAAGCTTAAAAGCAAAATTCAGGAGACCTGGAGCGGTCATTCGAAGAGGACTTCAAGTCCCCAGGCTGCGAGACAGTGGAGGGGAATCCTTCGTCTCTCATCTTTACGACGTCTCACCCTCAAGCCGCACCAAATCCGAAGATTCGGGATCAGGCGTAAGGGCTAAGGATTTAACAGCAGCTTGGCTCGAGATTTAGGACGAATCACAACCGGGGGCCCTCAGATCATCCAAAGCCGAGGGTTTTCGCGTGATTCTTCACCTTGATCGTCTCGGCCCCAACGACGCCCTATGTACGGAAGCTTCAGAACCCGTGGACATCGACAAGCAATAGCACAGAAGTGCGTACACCACCCCCTCTCGTTCACTAAAATCCTTGTAGAAGCCGCATAGATCCCTTGTAGAACCCTTGAACAACCCCCATAACTTATAGATCCCTTACACAGCCAAAACCCGTCTCCCAACCTTGAGGAAGTCTTTCAGCACCTTCGGCACGCGGAGGCGTGTAGGAGAAGAGACAACGTGGTGCAGGGTGAGATCGAGTAATATGGGGCCTGAACGATCAGCTTGCAGTTTCTGGCGGGGAAATCCGTAGATTCGCGATCCAGCCCGTTGGATCAAAAGCGATCCAGCCCGTTGGATCAAAAGCAAAAGCAGCACAGCTTCAACAGTAGCAACGATCATAATGGTTTGCGGTTGGCGGTTTGGGTTTTTTTTTGGGCTTAACTGCGGACACGGTAGACGCCTGGCGCATGAGACAGAGCGCCGGGCCGGGCAAGGTGCAAGCAAAGATCGATTGTTGGTACTCTGCATGGGGCTTGTTCAGAATTTCTGTGCGGGGTTTCGATGTGTATGTTCTGGTTTCTGGACAGTTCTGCGGCTGACAAACACAAGGGCAGCATAAGGACGACGAAGCTTGTGCTTTGGGATCCTTATCTGCACAAGAAGCTGCGAAGAACACAGCAGGTGCTGCCAACAGCAATCATTCTCAAGTGTACCATATCAGGCCAAACCGAACTGCAGGACACTAGCTTGCCAATTTCCCGCCGTAATATATTCGGATAATATCTTGTAGCAACAGCTAATAAAAGTACGTAATATACAACCTACAACACACAAAACACCTGATGCATACCATACTCTATATACATGATACCTATCATATCAAAAGCCAAACAGATACGCAACACATATTTTTCCATGTTTTCTGAATTTAGGGCCTGCTGGACTCTCCAGATATCAAACATCCACGGCCGTCCATCTGCAGTCGCCGGCAATATGGTTGATGATATAAATCCTGTGTTACGTTAATGACCCTAGACTATGCAAACTTTTGTATACATCCTCGGGCCGAAAGTTTCGAACTACATGTGCACTATCTAACCTATTCGCTCTTGCGGAGTAGCAGAATACCTCCAAGTGTCGTTTACCCTACGCAGGTTAGCGGAGTAATTTCTACCCCGTTTTAAACATAATACTTTTTGGTTCCGGAGGAGGCCCCAGGGCTGACATGTGTTAGGAAGAGGGTGGGGGGGTGGGTATTGTAGCATGTTAGTGGGTCGAACTATCGGCCCGGCGCAGTATTCCTTATTATGGGTAATGCAGGATTTATATCATCAACAGTGTTTGGATGTTCACTTGAAACCCGACACCAGGGCAGGAAAGCCTAATAATATAGGGCCCTAATACTTGGAATAGGGTTGTGGGGGGTATATATTATAGCATAGTTGCAATGGAACCTTAGGTATAACTACGGTTGATGGCCAAAATCCTGCATGACCTTAAGGACTCTAAACTATGGGAATTATGGTACATTCCTTATAATGGGTAATGCAGGATTTTGTCCATCAACCGTAGGAACAATATGGCACAAAAGTCGGCAGCAGCAGGCCCCCTCAGCCTTCCATCCTAAACCCTACACCCTGATGTTCAACCCCAAACCTTACACCCTACATCCTAAAACCCACACCCTGAACCCTAAACCCTCTCCGAAACTTCTCTGAGCCTCCCAAAAGGGGGTTTCCGAAAATAGGGGACCCTAATATAGTACCCTAAATAGTAGGATCCTTGTTATAAGGACCCCAAAATAAGGTACCCTGGAAACTCCCATGCCTGAGGCAAGGAATACCGTCCCTGCGCCTTGACCCTCGCAGCAAGGGTCTGTGGTTCAGACGCATCTGGGCTCGGGCACCTTTTTGGATCACAGGGAACCGAAGGGGGTTAGAGGACTATACTTCCTAAAATGATGACAGGGAGCAGAAGGGGGGTAAGGGAGTGGGAGGTAGAAGACTGTACTTCCTCAACTCCTTATAAGGAAATATGAAGGCGCTCCCCTTACGGGTCCTTATGACTTGACACCTGGTTCCGGGGTTGAAGATAGAAAGGCTTTACAAGGTTACTATGGGTGGTGTAGGGGCCCTCGTTTAGGAGCGGATTCTAAGCATTGTAAAACTGCCCCACAGGGGCTCCAATGGGATATAAAAAAGCTTTACGGATTTTAGAGGCTCTTGTGAAGGAACTTGATCTAAAGATGTTCTGGGGTCTCGTTCGGGGGACATGGGGTTGTGTGTTCAGGAACCTAGCTGAAGCTACCATCATGCTTACAACAGGTCATGTACGGCCTCATTAGTCTTCAGCTTCGGATTCCTTGCTCTGGGGCAATTGTCATAGATATGGCTGGGTCGCACAGATCTGGGTCCCGCTATGTAGTCGTCGTCGTCGTTGTAGGTGTAGTTTATCCCCTTTCTGCTGTTGATGTCCTGTGCTAGCAGTGATCTAGCGCATTACTTCCCTGCGTCCGGCTTGAGATGCTCAATTGGACGCTGATGGCAGCGCACTTACATCCACCTTCAGAAAATGTTGCAAGCGCGAAGAGGCGATCCACGACAGCCCATCGATTTCGGCGAAATAGGTACTGCGTTTGGTAGCATTGGCCTAACCGGTGCAAAGGGGAGAAGCGACACCGAGTTATGGGTGCAGGGCATCGTGCTCTAGGTTTAGGTCGTGAAGCCTTGAACCCTGAATCTTAATGCTTAAGATGCCTTTTTGTACAGACTTGTACATGCCCGCCTGGATCTTAGAGCCGCTGCTTAACTGCTTAAAACGGCTAAAATCCCGACTGGCGAAGTGGATCTGACTCAAGCAAAGCGAGAAAATTGTATAGTTGAAATCCAGGGCACGTCCGGTTCAAGTCCGCGACCATCTTCATGAAAGCCTTTGGGGGCAAAAAACAAGAAAGAAAGTCTACCTGGCACCGTCGATGCATGCACTTGAATCGGTGGTCGGCACCTCTGTGGCTCATCACCACTGGTGAGTGAGGCCATCTGAGAGCATGTGTAATGGACACAATCAGAGAAGAACGTCACCTGCAACTGCCGACTAAATTTAAATACCGGAGGCTGCCAGCCTCAGAAACATAAAGCCGTTTCCTCCCATGTGTCACATAGACGGGCTGGAGATCCGAACTGCAATACAATATCGGGGCCTTAAAAAAAAGAAATAGGCTCTGGGGCCCATTATATTCCACTTATAAAAAGGAACCCCCCCAAATAGTATTGGTAATTGTTAAGGGCCCTATAGTACATCTTCTTCAAGACGATTCCGTACAAGGCTGCCAGCTTCTCAGCTCCGAATACACAAGAACATCAGCATCTGCTCTTCCTCTAAACGTCCACCGTCTTGCTGCTACGTCAACCCTAAATCCTGTTCACACGAGCCGGATCAAAAAACCCAAATCCCCAACACCCCAGGACCTATCAGCTCGAAGGCTCGAAGTACCCGCGCCCCCCGGAAACAAGGGGCCTAGGAAGTGGATGATACTTCAGGTTGCCAGTCCCGCTACTTGGGATTCTCCCAACTCCCAAGCCCCCGAATTCGGATTATCGTGTTCCCTGTGTATTTCTAGATTCGCTGATTGGAATCGTTTGCCAAGCTTGCCCTGTTTCAACTAGCCTGATTCCGCGCAGTGCAGCTAGAGGAAGTAGTGGCATGGAAATTTCGGACTTAACAGTGGGGGAAGGGGGTGGAAGCTGCAGGTTTCGATGGCCTAAATAATTACTTCTACTGTTCTGGGGGTTCCTTATTATAATTGTAGCATATAGGGGCCCCAAGACCATATTCTAATCATTAAGTCCCCTACGCGAGCTGAATCTAATTCCGACGACAGCCACGGCACCTCCTCCAATTCCCCTAGGAATTTCGTACAGCTCAAACTCCTGGGCGCAGGCTTCAAGAAGGCGTGGGTTTTAGGGCCTCTTTTGGGATTTGGGGTTTTGACTTGGTACACTTCTCGATTTGTGCGTTTAGGGTTTAGGGTTTAGGGCAGCTTTTGTTGCTTGGGGCATGGAATACGTAGGCATGAATGTGTAAGAACGCTGCCACAGGCAGGTACTGGAAGAGCTCGTTACGTCCCAAAATGTTCGACGACGTTTAGCTTCCGGTACCTGCAAAATCCTGCAAGCTCCGATGGCCTAAGACATGATATGCCAAGCTCATCATCCGAAATGCCGGCCTCCTCATCCAGTCCGGCTTAGGGTTTCTTTAGATAGGAAAAGTTTATGTGGGGTTTGGAGGCCACTCGGATTCGTGCAAGACTGCGAACGGTTTCTGCCTACGTTTCGAAAGGGTAAGTGTTCCATAAGGCTCCTGACGTATCTTCGGAGTATACTATACTATGAGTATGATAAGGAACGCCTCAGGAGTAAGTAAGACTGCTAAACATCTAGGTCCCTATATTCTACTAGCATCAGACAAGAAGATCGCTGGCTTTCATCAGCATTTTACGACTGAAGGAGCTCTAGAACCAGCCGTTCCTGCGAGGCTAAAACTTGCAGGGTTTGGAGCCCAGGGCTTTCAGCACTTTTATGTGGGGAACCTTCACCCTGGAGAACCGTCCGCTGAGTTTTAGGGCTTTCGGGTTTGCGTACAGGCCAAGGCTCTTCGACAAGAGTGTCTCGAGCCGCTCCTTCTTCTTGCCTGAATGGCTGAAGCCAAGACGGAGCATCTACGGTTCAGGGCTTTAGGGGTTTTGGGTTTAGGGCTTTAGGGCTTCAGGGCTTAGGGTTTAGGGGTTTAGAGGTTTAGGGATTTAGGGTTTTACGTCTTTAGGGCTTTGGGGCTTTACGGGTTTCAGGGTGCGGGCTTTGGGGGTTTTGGGTTCAGGGTAACTACAATTACAAGAATATAAAGGGATCTCGCAGCGCGCATCACCCTCGAGAGGAATTTGAGGTGCCAAGTTATTGTGTACAGAACCCTGCATTCTTGGAAAGAAAGCAGGGTTGGGGGGGCAGCCCCCCCCCCCATTTGCAAACACAACGTCTTTATGACGGGACTTTGCCGGCAAGATGATACCTAAAGCGATATTGCGCAGCATAAAAACAACGAGGACACACCTCCCCAATTGGAAACAGACTGCCTCTATGATGAGTTTTGAGAAAACAAAAACAATTTTGTGTTTGGTGCAAGTCTTGTTCATGGTGCGATGTTCTTGAAAGCAAGCCTGCACGGCCTTAAAAAAAAGCGGGGGGGGGGTTGGCGGGGGCGCAGCCCCCCCCCATTTGCAAACACAACGTCTTTATGACGGGTTCTGAAAGGGTCCATATGGCTTCTGTCTTTGCTGGCAGGATGATGCTCGAAGCGACCTTGCTCAGCTTAAAAAATGTGCATTTAGTATATTATGATACAACATAATAAAAATTCAACATGACATAACATAAAATAGTATAAAATAAAACAACATAATGCAATATTTTAATATACAATAATATAGTAAAAAAGGATATGAAACATTATCATATACTATAGTATGTTACATATCTATTTTATGTTATCATTTAATATAACAACATATGATACAATATAATATAGTGCCTATAGTATCATATCATATAATATAATTAGATATAATACAATATAATTTCATTTTCTAATATGATATAACTTCATATGATATCATGTAATATGGTAGAATATAATACAATATACTAAAAGACAATACACTTGACTATCTATATATATATATATATATATACATATTAATATAGCTTAATATTACTTATTATAGCTTAATATAACATAGTATGATATAATACACGAAGCTATAAGAAGTCGAGAGGCCAACAAGCCGAGAGGCCGAAAAGCCAAGAAGCCAAGGAAACAAGAAGCCAACAAGCCGTACAAGACAAGAAAGCTATAAGAAGTTGAGTGCTCCAATGGAAAATAAAACGAAACACCTTCTTGAAAGTGCTGAAACATGCAGCACCTTTTTGAGAGTCGGGGGTTTGATTTCTTTGTGATCCTTTTCGCCTTTCGCTTCTGCCTCGTCGATGGCCTTTAGAAAGTTGTTGTTTATGGCCCATGGGCGTCCAGCAGATTATGTGGGTGGAGTTCTTTGGTTCTATTGGTCTTGTTTTTTTTGCTTGGCTTGTTGTGTGTCCACTACATCTTTTCAAGATTGCGCAAGGCGTCCAAAGGATTTGAAAGCGGTTCATAATGGCCTCCGGTCTTTACAGGCTTGCTTTAAAAGACTATAAAAGTTTTTTGAGGGGTTTTTCAAAAGTTATGAAAGGTGTAACTTAAGCTTGCTTCCTCGAAGGAACTCGAAGGCAACCATCGATGATCAATACTAAACCCAGAAACCCTGAACCTGCTGAACCCTAAGGCCTGATGCCCGGGTGGCTGGGTGTACTCGCTNCTTAAGCTTGCTTCCTCGAAGGAACTCGAAGGCAACCATCGATGATCAATACTAAACCCAGAAACCCTGAACCTGCTGAACCCTAAGGCCTGATGCCCGGGTGGCTGGGTGTACTCGCTCACTTTGGGTTCCGCCGGGCCCGGGTGGTGTTTTTTTTTTTTGCTGCGGCCCCGCGCGGACGCTCACTCACTCACTGCGGGCCTGGGCGGCGATGCCTCCCGTCGAGGTGGTGTTTTTTTGTTTTTTGCTGCGGCCCCGCCTGGACCGGGGTGGTGTTCTTTTTTGCTGTGGCCCCGCCCGGACGCTCACTCACTCACGGTGGGCTGGCAAGGCCCGGGTGGTGTCTTTTTTTGCTGCGGCCCCGCCCGGACCGGGGTGGTGTTCTTTTTTGCTGTGGCCCCGCAAGGGTGCTCACTCACTCACGGTGGGCTGGCAAGGCCCAGGTGGTGTCTTTTTTTGCTGCGGCCCCGCCCGGACCGGGGTNTGGTGTTTTTTTTGCTGTGGCCCCGCCCGGACGCTCACTCACTCACGGTGGGCTGGGGCGATTTCGGCAAGGCCCGGGTGGTGTTGTTCTTTTTGCTGCGGCCCCGCCGAACCCGGCGAGCCAATAACAAAAAATGTCTGGTGTACTACATCGTGTCTAAAAAGACCAGGCGGGGCCACAGCAAAAAAAAACACCACCTCAGTAGTAGTAGTAGTAGTAGTAGTAGTAGTAGTAGTCGTAGTCGTAGTAGTAGTAGTAGTAGTAGTAGTGGTAGTAGTAGTAGTAGTAGTAGAGGTAGTAGTAGTAGTCGTCGTCGTCGTCGTGGTGGTGGTGGTAGTAGTCGTAGTAGTGGTAGTAGTTAGTAGTTGTTGTTGTTGTTGTAGTGCTACTACTACTACTACTACTACTCCTACTCCTACTCCTACTCCTACTCCTAGTCCTAGTCCTACTCCTACTCCTACTCCTACGCCTACGCCTACGCCTACTCCTACTCCTACTCCTCCTCCTCCTCCTCGTACTAGGACGACGACCACTAGAAAGCCCGGGAGCGTTCGAAGTTCGTCAGCTCGCTTCGGACGGACTCCAAAAGGCGGCGGCACGTAAACTTCAGCTGGCCTCGGCGGCTTGGGGATTTAGGGTTTAGGGCTTTAGGGGTTTAGGGTTTAGGGCTTTAGGGTTTTAAGGTTTAGGGCTTTAGGGGTTAAGGGTTTAGGGGTTAGGAAACTTTGAGGGTTCCTGTCGCGGATTTTTTTAGCACTACTATAAGGCTAGAAGGGGTGCAGTACTATCAGGGTTTAGTACAGGGTCGAAAGCATGTCTACAAGGGACACTACGAGGAGAGCAGCCTGACGGGTCAGAATAGGGTTTGGGGGCTCATGAACTTATAGTTTTTTTGTGTGCAATCTTTGGGAAGTAGGAGTCACAATAGGGTTTTGTGGTATACTGTCGTATTTTTCCAAGAAGGAGCTCTAATGAATGGAATTGGCCAGATTAGGACGCAAAGTTATCACGCTTCTTTCGAGGTTCGGTGGTTCAGGGTTTGGGCTCTGGGGGCTTCGGGCTTTAGAGTTTAGGGGTCAAGGCTTTCGGGTTTTAGAGACTTAGGTTTTGGGATGTAGGGTTTAGGGTTTAACATTTACGATATGCTCATGCACCGAGTCTGTCGAACTTCTGCTGCTCTTCGGCACAGGAATCATGAGCTGCAGGTGGGGGCCCTCGACTGTTACTACGGTTGATGATATACATCCTGCATAACCTTAATGGCCCCAGACTTTGGGAGTTATGGCATATGCCTTATTATGGGTAATGCAGGATTTATATCATCAACCGTACCTTCATCAGGTTGGGATTAGAGTTTGGAGTTTAGGCCTCTGAAATGAAGCCAAACTCACAAGAGGCCTAATGCTTCGAGCGTCGCACAGGGCTGTCGGGTTGGTATTCAGGATCTATGGATCTAAACCCGAAGCCCTCAACTCTAAACATTAGACCGCAACTCCGTCATGCAAGCTCGTCCTTGAGAAGTCGGAAGCCAAAAAACCCTTAAACCACATACATACTTTACTACAAGGAGCACCTGGGGATTTACACGTGCTGCATACTGAGGATCATGGGGCTTTGTATCTCGAGTTACACATGAGGTGACCATACTGTAAAAGCGCCTACCCTGCTTACTAAGTCCCCTGACGCCTCAAGCTCTTCTAGACTAAATCACTAGGTTCCTGAGTAGCCCCTTGATAGTAGGGGTACCCTTTTTCCTTCTATTCGGCTTCAGTAAGGCGGCCCTAAAACAAACTCAAGAACCTAGACTACAGCATCTCGTGGTATATCGGCGGCTGGGCTCGGGGTTTGGGGTTTTCGGCGCTCACACTCGGACAATCCAGGCGAGGCAAAGGGTTCGAGGTCTGTTGGGTGAGACTGCGGTTTGGGGTTTGGGGGTTTGGGGCTTGGGCTTATTAGGGTTCAGAGCTTGGGGTTTAGGGGTTTTAGAGGTTTAAGGTTTAGGGTTTGCTTTCGGTCGAAAAGCTGGCCGTCATGCCTTTGGACGCCAACCAAATGTCGAAGAGTCTCTCCTCGGAGGTCTCCTGCACAAGGGGTTTGGGGCTGCTGGGATTAGAAAGGTTTTGCGGGTTGTTATAGACGCTTCATTATACAAGGCTCTAGAAGGATTTTGCACAGTTGCTATGGTAGGATGGAGTATAGGTGTCTTAAAAATCGCACTAGGGCTTCGTGTTATATTTTGGTATAGACAATAAAAGGAAGAAAATTCTCCTACCTCCGACCCCTATATCCCCAAAACCACGGGAGCAATCCACCAGCCGCTCTTGAAGACTCTGTAGCTGCTCAGATACTCCAATACCATTAACTAAGTAAGATATCTATAAAACACATTGAGGATGCCTGTATAGTTCGAAGCATAGCCCTGCTCAAGACCCCAACACAAAAGCCTCATCAACCCTGTAAGCTTGGGGATTCCCGGATCTTCGTCGGTTGGAGCCTCTGGGTTTGGATGGTCTCTCGTAACACCTTGCATAACTATACTGAACCCTTATAGTACCCCTTACAATAACCCTCCAAAGGAAGCCTTATAGTCTTATAGGAACCCTCTTAAAATCATGTAGTACGCCCTGTGATAATCCTATCAAGGATCCCCATAAAGGAACCCTACTCTAATCATGAAGGCCCCTATATGAACTTAGTGGTCCTCATAGTACCCCTTATAGTAACCCTTCAAAGGAAGCCTTGAAGGAACTCTAGTCTAATCATGAAGGCTCCTATATTATAGGAGCCTTCATGATTAGAATAGGGTTCTTTTAGGGCTTCCTGCCCTATATGAACTCACGGCTGTACCATAGAACCCTACTATAGATCCCTGAAAGAACCCTTTAAAGGTACCCTTTTTCTATAAACTCCCAGCTCTCCTCCACCTGCTCATCTAAAAAGGCGCCTGTGGCCTTCTCCGCATCTTCGCCTCGCGCCATATCGGGGATGGTGAAGTTGGCTGAGGGGTTAAAGGCGCCAGGCTCTAGGGTTTAGGGGTTTCGGGTTTAGGGGCTTAAGGCCCTAGGGGTTTAAGGGTTTAGGAGTTTGGGGTTTAGGGTTTAGGGGCTCAGGGTTTAGGGCCTTTGGGGGTTTAGGGTTTAAACTAAAGGTGTCGGGCTTTGGAGTTAACGGCTCTAGGATTTGGGATGTGGATTTCCGGCTACAGGCTTGCGGTTTCGGAGGTTTTAGTTTTGGAGTTTACGGCTTGGTTGTTGCATGGCCTGTCGGGGTAGGCTCCCAGAAGGAGAACAAGCAGTGTGTGACAAAACGCTTGTTTCAGTGCACGCTTGCACTGTATGTTACACAAAACCCGAAACTCGAAACCCTAAACTTAGGCCCTAAACCCAAACATTTTTTGTGCTACAGGACTCAAGTGTAGCCAGACGACGACCTGCAATCATTATCCAAAAACCCTTGTTGTCGAAACCTTAAGCCGAATTGCAGCCACGTGCATCTTACAAATATAGGGGCCTGAATAATTAGAATAGGGTTTGGGGGCCGGCTATACTATACTTATAATAAGGAACCCGCAAAATAGTATAGGTAATTATTTAGGGCCCTACACTACAGTCTGCTTGGCCTTCCGAGCTTTTGAAGATCGCCCCTTCGGTGATGTGCTTGTGTCCTTGGTGGTTTAGAATTTAGTGTTTAGGGTTAGGGTCTACGGCTTTTCTTGCTCCTTTTCTACGGCGCCAGAAGGTCTGCGAGAGGCTGTGACAGCCAGGAGTTTAGGGTTCGGGGTCTAGTGTTTACGCCTCAGGTTGAGGGCCTAGTGGTTTCGGGTTTGGGGGTTTGGGGTTTGGGGTTTGGGCGCCTACACTCGGACATGCCAAGCCAGGCTCGTGGCACGAGGTCGGTTAATGTGAATTCTGAGACAACTTGTGTTTTTGGTGTGCAACTTTTGTTAAAGGGCCCTTTTTCCGGTCAATGGTATGTCCGACCCCTACTGATTCGCACTCTAAGCCAGATTCTAAGGCATGGAATCGGTCACCAAAGGCTCCGCCACAGAGCTGCGATTCGAACCTTCATGACAAGTTTGATGTCTCAATCAAGGAAGGCATGTAGAATTCCAAAATGACCCAAGCCCCCCCCCAAGGGCTTACTGCAGCACATCGCTCCCGGCAGGCTGTATCACATCTTCGAAAAGTCCGGCAGCAAAGCCCAATATTGAAGACCGAATTCAAGAACTCCACACCCAGACCTCTGTATGCTGTCTAATTACACCCAACACCCTAAACCGCTCAACCGGAAGAAGAACCGCCCAAACCCTTCGCCATAAGTCCTTAAACCCATAAGCCACCCAAACCTCTTCCCCTCTTCTGCAAAGCCCAAGGACGCACGGCAGCGGCCTGGCGCGAGACGCGCTGGCGTGGCTCGCGCATGAAAAGGACCCGCGTGTCCTGATCCTTCGGCTCAGGAAATGTACGCCGCTAAACATCGCTAAACCTTTTCGGCTATAAGTTTGCGCGGTATGCGCTACTGCCATTAGGACCAGCCAGCTTAGGGTATCAGATCAGAACTTCAAGATTTTCGGATGTCGGGCTTCAGGGTTTCATGGCTTCAGGGGTTCGGACCCAAGCTCAGCTGGGACTGTCATGCGTACTGCTTGTGCACTTTCTCGGGTTTGCATGCACACTTTTGGCAACTAAACCCGAAACCAGAAACCCATGGACGCTAGGTTTTAGCGTTCAGGCACGAGTGTGCGTCGGGATAATGCAAGCTCGTCATGAAGAGGGTCTTTACATGGATACCCGACCGGGCTTTACGGAAACGGCTTCCTGAATTTCAGAAACCCTTTGGGGAGCGCCCATTCCAGGTTCAATCGTCGCATGCGGAATTCTGTTTCAAGCCGCAGATCAGATGGGGCAGAAGGCTAGCAGCTGGCTGAAGGTGGCACGACCATGTGCAGAGTTCACATCATGATATCCATCATCACCGCCATTCACATCAACATCACCATCGCCATCACGGCAGCTTTCGATACCATCATTCATATCATTATGGTCAGTATCCCGTGTCCACACCATCAGCAACCAGGTGCCGGAGATATCAGGCCACCCGATGGCCTGATGCGCCATCTTCCGGAACAAGTCTGAGTCCACGGCAGCCATCCCTGCCTCTCGCGTAGAGGACCGTGCTTACAGGAGCTTCTGCCTACATTCACGACGGTCGACGAGGTGAAGTGTGAACCCCTAATGCCTCTCAGATTTTTTAGCAAGCCCAAACCCCAAAAATCCCTAAAGCCGAAACGAAAGTGCGGTTTAAATCTTTACAGGAACGGAGCTTCGAGTTTTCTAGGACCCCGGCACGGAGCGACAGCAGAAGCTCTCGGGTCCCCGGAGGGCCGTGACATGCAGCGTTGAAAGCTTTGGGGTTTGGGGTTGAAGGTCTAGGAGTCTAGGAACCCTAAACCCTAAACCCTAAACCGGAGTCTAGGGATGTCGGGTTGAGTCTTGCGAGTTGGGCTGGATACGGAGAGGTTAAAGCTGAAAACTCGGGGAAGCTCCAGTCCAACACTGCCAAAGCCCCGGACCACCCCCAAACGCTAGATCCTGAACTCGAGTTTAGGGTTTAGGGTTCAGGGTTCAGGTCTGGGGTTTAGGGTTTAGGTCGAGGTCATGAAGCATTTGTGGAGGGCTTTCAAGGTGTTAACCTTGTCTACCTCGTGGCCCCTTGTTCATAGTCTTTAGGGTAGAGGGTTCAGGATTCAAGGTTTTGTTGGTTTCGGGTTCGCGGTTTCTGGTTTAGAGTGGCACAACCCGGATCAGGAGCACACGAAGACACAATCTTGGGAAAGCCTGCGAGACAAGAACCTCTGTCTTGCGCCTTCAGCAAATCGAGAGCAACGCCCTCAGACAAAGGCTAAACCGAAAGCCGACACACTAAGAGCACCATCAGAAAGAATCGAGACACCAACCTTCATGGTGATACTGTTGATGGACAAAATCCTGCATGACCCTAAGGATCCTAAACTATGGGAATTATGGTATATTCCTTATAATGGGTAATGCAGGATTTTGTCCATCAACCGTACTTCCCCTGCAAAGTGCCCAGCGAGCGCCCACCATGCCTCCCCTTGGCTGGCCAGGCCGGCCCTCAGGGCCTTCCGGTCTATGTCAGCTGAGAGCTGTAATGCTATCTGATCAGCGGTAGCAGCAAGGACGGTAACAGTGGCAGTGGCGGTGGCAGTACTAGTAGTAGTAGTAGTCGTCGTAGTAGTAGTAGTACTACTACTACTGCTGCTACCACTACTACCACTACCACTACCACTACCACTACCACTACTACTACTACTACGACCACCACCACCACCACCACTACTAGTAGTACTACCGCTGCTGCTGCTCCTGCTGCTACTACCACTGCTGCTACTACTACTACGGCAGCTGCTTCTAGTGCATTACTACATAATGCAATTAGCATGGACTGGATTTTGGAGCTTTTGGAGTTCGGGGCTGCAGCGAAAAAAGCTCTCGGTTCGAAGCTGGGGGCGCAGGCCTTGGCAGCTTTAGCTCGCAGTCTTTCGGGTAGGACGACTTTTGTTCTTATTATTGCTACTAATATTGTTAGTCTTATTGTCATTACGAATTTTAATCATTGTGTTAATATTGACATTGTTGCTGGAGAAAGAATCCCTGAACTCTCCGAGTCTCTTCGTGCCTCGACGTCCAACATCATGCCATCTCACCCACTGCACGATCTGTTTGGAGGTCTTGACGATGAACACCATCGAGATTCAAGGTCGTCTAAAGCATGATCCCTTGTCTTATCTAACCTGCACATGACACAGAAAACACGTTCATCTTGCCCAGCCAGGTCTGTGGTACGGTGCAGAGTTCACGGGCGGAGCTTGGTGTTTGTATGCTGGCTTGGGCAGAGTGACACTAGCAACTTCTCGGACTGAGCAACTCGCATTTATTTTGCGTTTTGCTTGCGATCTAAAACTAGACCAGCCCAAAAAAGTGGCTGAGCCAAGGATTCAAGCCTTCGCACCCGCCGCAACTTCATCGAAGATGAGGTAGCCTTGGTAAGGGGCCCATGCTTGAACGATCGAAGACTGTGGGTGTCGGCGCATGCACCCTGATTGGGGCTCGCAAAGATTACGTCTTTAGTAACACCCTACTTAAGTTACTAAGTCTGCTGAGTCGCGACCCACGACTCTCCGTCTTATGTTGAACACACTGCTGCTCATGTGGCCTGTGTCACCTCAGGGTGAGACCACCTTACAAGTGTGTGACTGTTCGTTCCCCTGCATGCTCCAGAGACGTTTTGGGAATTTAGCCAGAACCCTGCAGAATCTAACGGCTGACATCGTGTAAACGGCATTCTTGCCGACGCGGATCCTGGATGTGACAAGTCCGTTGACCCGAGTGTGCCGACAATCAATGCCTAATGCAAACCCCCCAACTGACAAACCTCCTCCATCAATGGGGAAAGTGTCACTGGCCTCCTGCGACTTAAGGGCCACACCCTAAGCATGCGCCAGCTAAGCCGGGTAGTCTGCTATCCTGTAGCCACATCCGCAAATGCAACCAGAAGCCCGCAACTTCGTCCCCTGAGAATCCCGTACGTTAAATCGATGCCCAAGCGGTTTAGGGTTTAAGGGTTTAAGGACCCAGTACCATAAGATGAATTCTCAAATAACGACCTTACCAAAGCCGGCCCGAAGCCCTTGGCGTCGTGTTTGCATGGGCTTGTTGGCTGTCCGGGCGGCATGGAAACAAGGCTTCATCGACCCTGTGCTTTTCCTGGGCGACTTCGCAACGCTTAGACAAACGGACATCGTCACTGCGAACAGAAACCATAAGAACATGAGAGACTAACAAGAGAAAAGTAATGGAAACATCATCCTAATGGTAATGGTAGCGGGTATTGTCCCAAAACATCGTAGGGGACAACGGCAGTAACAGCGGCAATACTGATAGCAACAGCTAACGGAATGTAGCATCAGTGGCAGTGCTTCCGGCCATGCACAGGGCATCGAAAGTTCAGTTCCGGTAATTGCAGGGGAACGTTAGCCTGGGCCTGCTAAACCACGAGCTTCCGGTAGCAGGAGTAAGAGTAGCATCAGGAGTAGAAACTAGGAGTAGGTGCAGTAGCAGTAGCAGTGGCGATAGCAGTAGCAGCAGCGGCAGCAGTAGCAGCAGCAGGTACGAATACAAGCGATAATCGTCGTCGTCGTCGTAGTTGTCGTCTTCCAGGTGCAAGCGCAGCAACAGCAGCAGCAGTAGCTGCTACAGCTGTAGTTGCCGTCGCTGGCGTAGCAACAGCATGTACACGAGAGATCGGGCGCAAGAGAAAATGCTACGGCCAGCGTATCTGCAACCCCCGACTAAACCCTAAACCCTAAACCAAGGCTTGTCATTTCCCCTTCGCGATCGCTCTTGCGACTGACGCCGAAGCTCCGGGCTGAAGTCCAGGGAGAGGAAGACATCAGGGACAATCTGGGTCCCCTCGGGATCCAGCCAGCGGCTGAAGGAGTCGTCCCTGTGGCGGAGGGCTTGGGAAAGATGCCCTGGGCTTGGGCATTGAATGTAACTACGGCTCGGGGCCCAAATCCTTTTAGAGTTGGAGCTGATGGCCGTTTACGAGATGCATCAAACTCAAGACTCGAGCAAACTCACCTGCCACAAGCTAAGGGAATGAATATATATATATATATACTACACTGTACTACGTTAGACGATACCATGTCATACCACACTATACTATACAACACTATACCCGTACTATGCTATACCATAATTACTGTGGTCTGCTGTGATGTGCCTGATCTTCCGGAAAACCTCGTCGACCTCGGTCGGGTCTTTCCTGAGTTCTCTCCGGTTGAGGGTTCAGGGTTCAGGGTATTTATCAAACAGGCCTGATTAAACCCTTATCCCTGGGCATCAAAACAGCCCAAAAGCCTTATATAGTATGGTCTTTGGGCCTTAAAAAAAAGTGCTTAGATTCCGAGGGTATCACGTCCTGATTAGGGCTATGAATCAGGGGCTCGGGCACAAGGCAGCCAGAACCACTTGTCTGCCGATGCTTCGATTTTTTTGACACTCACTCTCTGGCAAGCCTAGCAAGGCCTGTGGTTTAGGGTTTAGGGTTTAGGTTCGACGACGCTTCGGCAACTTGCTAAGTTGATTCACTTAGCAGCCCGGGGCTTCAGGGTATTTTTATTCATTTGGTTGTTCTTGTTATTACCATTATTGTTATTGTCAGTATTCCCGTGTAATTTATTTTTACTATTAATGGGCTCTGGGCCCAGGGATTCGTCCTTTCGTCGCCCGAGAGCAGGCTGCCAGAGTCAGTCGAGCTTCACTGACACACTGAGGTCGATGATCCGGTGGCCTTCAGGAAGCCAGAATCTCATGCTTGAGTCCAAGTCTGGGGTAGCTAAGCCATATAGCGATGTGCAATGATGTACACGTGTAACACGGGCCGGGATGTGAAGTGCTTGGCTGTCTGGCTCGAAAGCTTCAGAACGACGATTGCAGGCTTACTTGCTCCAAGCCTGTGGGTCTGTTCAGAATGCTTGGCGGGTTAAGGCTACGGGGCAACGTTTCGGTCGCACCGGGCCGTGGTGACGGCCATGGACGTCGCTTCAATCTTCGGGTGTAGGGAGTAGTTAGGCTTCACGCTTTTACGCGCAGCGTGGTTACAGCTTAGTTACGGGCTCTCTACGTCTGATGGGTGCAACATGATCAATGTCAGTCAACTAAAAAGCCAGCGAAAGCTCCAGATCCGTAACGTTGTGTAAACCCAAATAAAGGCTTCTTCGGGCTCAGAGGTTTCAATCTCTCGCTCTCTCTCCCTTCATTTCTTTCGTTGAGCAGCACCATCTGTTGAGGAGCTCCAAAAACCTCCCTGCGGGTTCAGGCAGGGCCCGGAGCTTCTGGCTGTTGTATGATACAGTATGCCTCATAATCAGGAACCCTAAGGGATAATATGGGTAACTATTCATATTGCATAGTATACTTATTTTAAGGAACCTTACGGAATAACGTAGATAATCGTTCATATTCTGCTAGTAGCATATTTATTGTAACTTATAGTAGGGAATCCTACAGAATAATATGGATAATCATGCGGGAGTCTCTGTTGCATTGCCTGTTTCCTCTTCTTCTGGAGCCCATCGTTTGCTAACGCTTGCCAAGCCTTCAATTCCTTGAGGGTTCATGTACCGAAATAGTATATACTTTGTGCCCAATGTACCTGTATAGGGAGTACGGCCAAAGTATATCCTAGGATTCCCCCAACTCTCACCCTCAAACCAACCGTCTTCAAGCTCTGGTTAGGGCTTGTTTTTAGATCGGGGCTCAGGTGAACAACCCGAAATCCCAAACCTCTATGCCGGATGAATCAAGGGCCCTGAGAAAGTGGCACGCTACCTGCAAGTAAACCTGCTGCACTGGCTTTGCCCTTGTGCCGCACGTAGGAAACCTGCGGCCCAGGGCTCGAGCGCAACAAGCCAGTTAACGGTTTAGGGTTTTTTCCCTCCTACCTAGCAAGGACAGGTTTAGGGTTTAGGGTTAATACTAGGCTGCGGGGCCAGAAATGCCACGGGAGCATCCTGACGTGGCACCGATCTCGGACCCTGCTGCAAACCATGGAATCTCCCATTGCTACGCATATTAGCTCGCACCGGGATCTCTTTGGTGTGCTACCTAGTGACGCCTTGAACTGCATTCGTGATTAGAAACCCGGAAGCACCAGATACTACTTAAAAATCTCGGGCCTTTTGATCCGCACTTGTAGCAGATAATGTAGCATAATCACATCCAAAGTCATCCAGCTGCCTCCCAAAAGCTTTGTCGCGCGGTCCGGACTCGGATCAGGTTCAAGTCTCGTACAGCCTCGCACCAAGCAGGGGTTTGCGATTCAGTCGCTCTCCGAGGGTCTATGCCACCATACAAGATTATCGAATAATATGCCAGATACAGCCAAGCTGTCCACTTGCTGCTGGCGGCTAATGGTAATAATCACCCTACTCATAATGCGACCAAATAATAGCGCGAGGTCTGCTCTTGCTGCTGTTTCGCCTCTCACGACCACTCAACGACATGTAGGCTTTGCAGGGTAGTCCGTTTTGCCATGCATCATATGGTAGGCTCTCCTGCATGCTGTCTTCGATGCTTCGGCTTTTCAGTTTCGGGTTTCAGGCTCAGGGTTCCTGAGCTGATGAGCGACGATGCCGAACCCTCACATGCTAATGCATCAGGCCAACTGCAGTCCAAGTTTCCTAACAGGTCGTAACTCTCTAACCGCAACCCTTCCCACCCCCAACCCCTCACCCGAATCCATGGAGTGTACAAAACGTTAAGTCCTGAAGCGCGCCTCCTTCATCGTGGTGTAATGCAAGTCTTTCGGCTTGATGTACCGACCGTGCCACCGCTCTCGCACCTACTCGTTGCCCAGGAACCAGGTAGAAGAAGAAAGACTTACTTTAACACCTGGTCGGGTGAAACTGCCCACGCTGGTAGGGAGTTCTTACACTGTCTGCCAGCATCACACTGCATGTTCGGCACAGTGCACGGCCTCCCAACCTCGGCAGACCCTAAAGCGGATCCAAGGTGTCTTGATGCCAATTCAAGCTTTAGTTATCATAACATCGAAAGAACCATCTAAAGAACCAGATGTGCTTGCCGCGATCGAACCGTCATGGCACTTTTAGCTCGCCCTCTAGCTCCTGCTGCATTTCCCCACTGCTGCTACTCCTCCTGCAACTAGGACGACGGCTACCAACACAACCACCACTACCACGACAACTACTCCTACTCAGGAAAAACAATACCAATAATAACAATAACAATAACAATGACAACCATAGCAATAATGACAACGGGAATAATAACAACAACAAGAACAAGAATATACTATGCTACACTACAGTACACAACACTGTACTGGACAATACTATGCCATACTATAGTACACCACATTTCACTACACTACAACTACACCGACATCTGCATCTACATCTGCATCTACATCTACAACTACAATTACAACTACAACTACTACTAGAACTACTACATTGGTAACTGTATACTCAGGCTCCTATATTGCACCCGTAACCCTCCCGTGCCCACCGTGAACTCGTTGTTGCGCTCGACCAAGTGACCTCCCCAAGGGCATGGGCTCCCTGAAACTTTCAATCAGTACCCCAAGGACTCCAAAACCCCTTAACAAAGGAATTGTTTCTAGTAACGTTTCTTCATTAAGGGTTCTTGGGGCTTAGGGTTTAAGGTTTATGTTTTTTGTTGCCCTCCTACTTCGCAAGGAAGCTTTAAGGCAGGGTTGACAAGCCGACAAACACATCAGGGAAAGCGAGCATCCCTCTCGGATTCAAAAACAAAGAAAGCAGCCCGCTGCATCAAGTAGCAACACGCCTGTGCAAGGAATTCTTGTTATGCTGGCATGGCACAACCAGTAAACCAACTCAAGCGACTGTGAAAGTTTCAAGCGTATCTCCTTAGAGCACCAGCACAAGCTTGAACAACCGATTGCAAATTGTGTGCATTCAGCTCCTCACATCCTCACAGTGGGCGTCAGCGCCGAGTTCGTGGTTGGACATCCCGTGATAATCTTCCCGGAGGTGCCCACAAAGAAGTCCCTCATGTGGCGGATCGCCACGCGAACGCCGTAGACTGCAGCCAGCACCTCCACCTCCAGGTGCGTTCCCGAGATGCAGCCGGCCAGGTGCTGGTCCGCTGGGCGAGGTCCACTTCAACTTGCTTCAAGGTGGAGATCTAGCTGGGCTTTAACCGTTTGCTGAGGGATCCAGCCGAATCCCAAACATCACAAGTCTTGGGAGGTGCCGACTCGAAGAAACTCATTCGGTTGGCAAAAAGGCCCATGAAATCCTTCGCCTCAGCGAACGCCAGCACAGACTGTGCCGCATACTGCGAAGGAAGCGATAGCATTTTGGCCTCCAAAACCCTCACCTAACCCTGAACCCTTGAGGTTTACCGCCGGGTGGAGCCTTGCTGATGGTCTCTAAGGTGCGAATATATGCTCCTGAGGAGTCATTCTTGGAAACTCAGATGTCAAGGCTTTTGCACCTTCACGTTCTGAGACCGCCGGAAAAAGTTACACAGTTACACCCTAAAGTCTGTTTGCAGCGGGCTTGCGTCGTGGGTTTAGGGTTTACGGTCTAGCGTTTACACTAAACCACCAACCCTAAAGCCAAAACCAGAAGCTCCACATGCGGGAGTCCTTGAACTGTAGAAAACCTTCTCTTCCTTGCTTCGGTACTGTAAACCTGAAGTGCCAGAACACTGAGTTTGAAATCGACAAAGCTGGGCCTAAAATCACAAATCCCAACTCCACAACTCGAGTCCGGAATTGAGCGCCTAGGTTCAATTAAGGTGTTTAGGTTAGGGCCTGCCTACCGTAAGCTACCATAACCTGCTTTTTGTAGGTTCTTCTTCTTATAAACCCTACTATAAACATTATGGGGATCCTAGATCCTACAAAACCTAGGTATTGGTAGGCCAATGTAGATAAACCCCGCCTCAAGCATCGCGTAAACTCTATGTACACCTTCGGCCGAACTTGGGCTGTTTAGGGTTTAGGGTGTAGGATTTAGGGATTCGGGGTTTAGACTAAGACACGCAATCCTCAACCCAAGCCCTATGCTCCCATCGATCCGATGCACACTCGCACCTAGCAATCGCTTCAACTCCTCCTTTGAGAAGTCAATCGTCCTTAACTGGGCTCTTGTCAAGGGGTTTAATTTAAGGTACCATAATCAGGAAACCATATTATTTACTACAGATCCTCTATTATGGCAACTTAAACCTTAAACCCTAAACCCTTAGAGGAACCCTTATAGATCCCTTATAGGAATCCTGATAGATCCCTATTATGGTAACTTCAACCGTCCTTAAAGATCCGTTGAAGCTCAGACAGCTCAGGGCATCGGTATCGGTTTAGGGCTTAGGGCTTAGGGTTTCGGCGCTCGCACTCGGACAATCCAGGCGAGGCATGTGGTTCGAGGTCTGCTGAGTGAGACGATCTACAGAGGATGATCTAAACGAAAGAAACTTGTAACTCGTAACCAGTTGGAAAATGCTTCATGCTCCCTCATCCCCCTCTTGAAATCCAGTGTCTCGTTAAGAAAGTTGGCATACGCCTACGTAAAACTTGGATTTCAAGGACTACAATCGGCAGATCACAGTCGCAGGGGTTGAGGATAGACCTAAGCGGGTCCAGGTGGAAAGGAACATTATTTCTAGCCACCGGGTTTGGCAGCGGGTATGTGCGATCTGTGGATGGACTTCTCAAAGGAGTCCTCAAAAGAAAGACTGTACGTGCATTTAGGATCAGCTCAATTAAGCTGTTCTCTTCATCTCGAATCAGTGAGACAGTACCCCTTTGCACAACATAAATGATTAATGAATTATAGGATATTACAACCAAACATAAGACTATAATAAAGAAGTCACTTCATGCCATTCTCGAAATTCCAGCTACCGACTTATGCAAACTAATTCTGAATGCAATTTCAGCCACCAATTAGGCATGCATGCGTGCTTTCTCACTTGCTTTCTACAAATCACTTCTTCGGCAATCATCAACTTTGTCTCTCTTACTGCAGCAGTCCCAATCTGACATCAGCTATTCAGTGCAGAATAATTGCACTACAGAGGTGTCTTCACGCAGATGAATTCATCACCTGTAATGCCGTGGGCTGTCTGTATATGTACGTAGCTTGCACGTCCAGGAACCAAATAAGTTCAGTACATGCAGGTTTCCCGCTCATAGCATGCATCTTTTCAGAGTACTGTATTCACTGGGTCGCCACCTCCATGCCACCCATGTCAGTTCCTGTCATGTTGCAAATAAATTCTCTGTGCCAGACTTGTCTAAATGAATGCATCTGGATGCACATCCAAGAGCCAAATTCCACGCATGCAGCTTATAACTTGCATCCTCCAGGAATTAGGGTTTAGGGTTTAGGGCTTAGGGTTTAGGGGCTTAGGGCTTATGGGTTTAGGGGTGTCGGCGCTCACACTCGGACAATCCAGGCTTAGGGGTTGAGGGTTCAGGGTTTAGGGTATCTTTGTTTGCCTTCTGCAGGAAGGCTATTGCTCTTCCTTAAATCCTAGCATATAGGACTGCATAAACCCGAAACGCTAATGAAAGGGCTTAGAGTAGACTGAGGGAAGCACTGACTCTGACTACCAGGCGTTGTTGGGGTTCGGTTCAGGGTTTAGTGAAATTTAGGGTCAAGGTGTTGAGGACCCAGGGTGAAGGGCTTTGGTAGGTGAGGTACAGGAATTGCTGCCAGAAGGCTGATATATAGCGTCTGCCCCGGTCTCGCTCACGACGTAGGTCTTGTCTTCTCGCCACAGCACCTTCAGGGCTGCCCTAAAAGTTTTGCGTTTTGCACTGCTGAGCGAGTCGCTAGGCAGGGTGTACAGGCGTAACAGGCACACCTTAAGGGTTTAGGGTTTAGCGTCTACCGGTTTGGCTTCTGGGAGTAAGCTTTTGCGCCTTGTGCAGCTGGTTTCGTGCGAGACATGTCCACTGTCCACGGTCCAAGCACAGCAGGAAACCATAAACAAAGTTACCCTGTCAGGGTGGATAGGCGAATAGATGGATAGATGGATAGACAGGCCAGTACACAGGCAGGAACGCAGGCAGGTAGGCAGGAAGGTAGGCAGGAAGGTAGGCAGGCAGGCAGCAGGCAGACAGACAGACAGATAAGGAGACAGAATACATGTGCGCCTGTGCGTGTGCCTGCTTGGGACTTAAATATGCATGCGGTGGAGAAAATGTATGCATGCATGTACGTATGCTTGTCTGTCTTGCCACACGCACATGCATAGGTGCATGTATCGGATTGTACAGGTGCAAGTCTTGGGGTACGAGTGCTTCTCTGTGTGTGAGCGTTTACATACTTTCGCATCTTGTCTCGTGCACAGGCTTGTTGCACTCATATACCGTGTATACTCTTCCGCTCGAGAAGACACACTGGCCTTGACGTTGCTTGCAGATGGCAAAGGCAGGCTATCCTGCTGCTCCTCAGACACGACAGGGATCAAGCCGAAAGTTCGCAGAAGCTGACTGTCCGTGGAGTTCTGAGTTTGGGGTCTGGATCCCAAAATTCACCCTCACTCTGCTTCCACACAAAAACTTCCGCCTAGCTCACTCTTGTCCCTCCCCTCCCTCTTGGCCCTCTTGTGCACCTCCTCACCCGTGGCTGGGCCGACCATAATTATCGTGTCCTGCATCGCGCCAACGAGACACCTCCTACTTACTTCAAGACTGGACCGACACTCGCTCGGATGCTTAGGATTCAGGCGGTCTACGGTTGAGGGTTCTGGATCTAGGGTCACGAAAGTCAGAAACAGCCAACCTAAACCGGAACCCTACACCTGCGGCGCAAGGCCCGATGCGTCCGACTGCTTATCCTAAGGTCCTTCTGCATGCCGCAGACATCGAGACTGGTCTCCAGTTCCTTCAGGTGTCCCATCCTGAGAGTAGGGTTTAGGTTTAGGATTTAGGGTTTAGAGTTTAGGATTTAGGGTTTAAGGCTTAGGGTTTAGGGTTTAGGTTTGGGGGTTCGTGGGCTTCGGCTTCCGGGTTTATGCTTTCACAACTCGGCACAGCCAGATTAGGTCTCGGTTCGCAGTCGGTTCCAGAAGGGCTCCTTTGCCCGACATAAACCCTAGCCCTAGACCCTAAACCCTTGTACATGTACCACCGAAACCAACTACAGAGGCAAAGGGCTCTGCCGTGCGAGATCTTCCTGTGGATCGTCGACTCTCTAACTTCTAAGACTGCAGAGGAGAGTTGTGAAGCAGCCGCGGGTCGGAGTCCAACACAGACATGTTGGCACCGAGATTGCGGGCTCAGGAAGCATGCGCATGCAGAAACATGCATTTAAACTGCATGTACAAAATCTGAAATTGTATAGGTCGCTACCACCAACTCATAAAAGTCAAGATCTAACGTGGCCCGAAAAAAAACAAGTCACCACTCCCCCATTCCTCATGAAGCACTGATGAAACACAATCCTTTTTTGAGCAGGGGCTGACAATCCTAAACCCCCAATCCCTTTTTGCATCAGGACTTGTGCAATCGCCTGAATGTCTGAGCAACACGCAAAAACCCTAAACCCTACTCCAGCAAAGTGGCGGCTTTGAGTTCAGACGCCTCACTTCGGCCTCTTCGGCTTTGAGTTTCAGGATTTAGGGTCTAGGGTTTCTTTGAGTGTAGGGTTTTGAGGCTTAGGGACTTGGCCCCTCTCGCAAGGAGCGGTGTCCACAAGCGAGGATGCTTATCTTTTGAGTTTTTTTAAGTGCAGTGGGACTTTCGCTCGCTTCCGCTCCCGGCCCTTTGTGGGCTTGCACAAAAGGAAAACACCAAGAGGCATTCACCCCTTATGACACAGGCTTATCTTTCGAGCTTAGGGCTTTGGGTTTGGGGTTTGAGTTTCGACTCTGACAGCGTAGACAATCCGGGAGAGGTGTCTGAGTGCGACGACGGGGGATGCTGGTGCCACATTGGGCAACAGCTTTGCTTGGCATAGCACTTGCAGGATTCTCCAAAATCCCAACAGTAAGAAAGCCCCTGCAGCTGCTATCTTCGGACCTTGTTATTTCGACAGTGATCTCTTCGAGCAAATTTCAGACCTAACAGCACAGCAACTGTGAAAGTTCGGGCACACAAGACCAGTGGCACACAAGACCAGTGAGATACAAAATAGAACACGTGGAGCCAGAACGGGCGACTTCCTGTTGCCACCTGTGGAACCCGAACCGAATTCTAGAAACGTGAACTTATGTGCTTCTGCGTTCGCAGTCCCCTCACATGAGCTCCACAAGTTTAGGGTGTGGGGCTTAGGGCGTATGGAGTCTTTTGTTTATTTGAACGCACCTTTTTCGATCCGCCTGAGTATCTCAGAGAACCCTCTAAGATGTTCGATTTGTAGTTACCTTCAGTACAACTGAATAACCCTGCTTGCAAGTTGCCTGCTGAGTTCCTCGAGCTTTTCACCCCCCCTGGACCTAAAGTTTAACACGGCTTTCTGCAGGATTACAATGGGGCCTCGAGACGTATAGAAATCCTGATCCTGTAGACTGGCGGGTCGAGCAGTCACCAGGAATTGAGTTTTTGGGCTCTGGGTTTGGGGCTCAGGGTTTCGCAGGCGCTCAGGTTTTACACTTACACAGAAGCTAACTAACCTATGAAGGGGCATAAAAACGGACACTTACATACCTGTCTATGTTGGCTATACTCTCAGCATGGTTCCATAAGTTCGATACAGTTCTGCAACAACAGGCAGGCCAGCAGCATACATGAACACATGTGAAAACGAAAGCGCGCATCCATGGGCACAAGATGCTGCCTGCCCTGACCTGCCAACCCACCTATCTGATTTCAGATTGGTCAATCAACCTCCGCTTTCACGCATGGGTCTTTGCCTTTGTCAGGAACCGAGGCACCCACCCATCGTGCCGTGAGCTCATGCCGCACTGCTGCCCCAGATCACAACATCAGCAGATCAACTTCTCATCTCAATCTTCAACCCTTTTGCAGCGGGCTTGCCTCGTGCCTGGAAGCTCCCTCTGCCCAGAACGAACGACCAACCGGAGACGAACCCTCGAATCTTCGTTTCCCGCAGCATTGAAGATCCCAAAACCTGAACCCTACCCTGAACACTAAACTTTGATCTCTAAACCCTAAACCGTGGCCACAACTCCCTTCCGGCCTCCCGCACTACCCGCGGCGGGACGAGGAGTCGCCTCCCGTCGGAGTTTGAGGGTTCAGAGGGTCCTGGGGGTCGCAGCATAGGGTCATTCATGTTGCTTTTGGGGTATTCGTATTGCGATGTTTCTGGCTATTTTCCCTCTCGATTTGTCAAGGCTGCACTGTTGTTTTGAGATTTTGGCCAAGGGGTTTCTGGAAATACAGAGCTTTTCGGCGGGGTTGGGCCTTTGGAAAGGGATCTTGCTTATGCCCGGAACTCATTCAACCTTTCTTCTGCCGTTTCTCGTGGCCACAGCCTCACACTCACTGACCCCGTCACTCACTCACTCACCAACCCAAGCTTCTTGTGCTTCCTGCAGGCAGCTAGCAACCGTGTGCTTTGAATCATGATCTGTGCTGGTTACCCTAGCAACGGGTTACTTTCGTATCTCTGTGATACAAAGCTGCTGACGAAGATGCTGATGACCTTTAAAATAAGTCGTCTACAGTACTTCATGCCGTCATACTGACACCGTAGAACATCTAAAACCTATCGACAAACCAATAGAAATCGCGAATTTGGTTCATGACATGAGGCATGCTACTACTGCGTCTGGGCGTGTGATTCAAGCCTTTCGCCGGGAAGGTCTGAAACCAAGAGATGTGGCTTTCATTATACCTCGTGAGGTCATTGATCTGGCATATCCAAAAATTAAATCAGGCAGTCTCGAGCCGGAAAGCACATGCCACAAGATAACTAAGACAACCTGAATCCAACACTGAGTTCCGCACGTATGAGGGATGTCTCGGTAGTTGGTCTCGCAAAGGCATGGATAAAACTTGCTCTGGCCTTAGAGTGCGCTCACGTATGTTCAAGATTTGCAAATTGGAGGGCCTCTCCGATCTATGTCAAAATCATCCAAAATCTCTAATCTCCTGAAATCCTGCGGCTTTGCCAGCCAGGTGCTTCTATCGTCTGCAAGCATTCCAATGCCAACAGTCGATGGATATGCTACTTCACGAAATCGTGAACATACTATCAGAGCGGCACGAACCCCAACTGTGTCCTTTCTCGTTCCGATTCTCCTACTCTTTCTATTGGCGACACCCCTGCTGCGTGCTGTTGCTGATACTAATGATGACAGTGGTGAGGAACAAAATTCTGCTCTTGTTGAAGGCGGTGGTGTCGCTGTTTTTGGGGTTGGTGCGGCATGGGCCTTGACGTTGCTGATGCTGCTCTAGACCCATTGGTGTTTGGCCGTCCCTGTTGTGGCTTCCCTAATTGCGAACATGGTGCTTATGCTTTGGCTGCTATTGCCATTTGAGTCCCAGTCTGGCTGCCACGCTTGATTCTGTTCTTGTGGCTCCGTTTCTAGAGATTCCCGCCATGACCGTGATGAGTGACTGCTTGTGTTTAGCTTGGTTTGCTCGCTCTTGCACTACCACCTTGGCCGTTAATCACAACTTGCTCTGCTTGATGGCGCTGATGCTGTAACCGTTGTCATTGTCGGTTGCTGACTTTGTCAACATGCATGCTGCTACGCTGGTTGCTGTTGCTGTGGCGCTGCTGCTGCTGCTGCTGCTGCTGCTTCTGTCATTGGGGCTGTTGCCCGGCATTCATGGCATCGGAAGTCTTATTGGCTTAGGTGCCCTGGACTTACGAACAGCTTCAGATACCATTCCAGTCAACTGTTTAACGTGCCCACAACATAATCATGCCCATGCCGTCGGTGCCCCCATTGAAATAAGCACCCCTGCTCAAACCATGACAGTTGCCATGCCACCATTGATTCAGCTGGGTAAAGCATGTTTGCCCAGCAGATGATAACTACTAGGCCACCAGTGCATCCATTAATTGAAGCACCTGCGCAGCAAGACAATCATTTGAAGCACGGTCCTCGCAACTCTAATTCATTACAGGCTCGTCTACAACGAAAAACATGCGAAGAACCGTTCCTCAATCAACCTAGCCCCTACACCGACGGGCAAAGATGGTTCAGGGTTTCATTAGATTAGAAAATGGACCCGGGGCGTGGACACCTTCTTCACAAGCAAAGCACCCTTGCACGTTCGTTGCAGGTAGGCGGCAAAACTTGCAGATGCTCGTGACTGAGGTTAGCCCGCCCGGCATCCGCGTGCCCAATGCCCGGACCACTTCCTCCAGATATCTCCAACTTAGGCTTAAGCTCTTCGTGCTCGTTGGACAAGCCGGGCCAGCTTAGGGACGAGGCTTGGATTGAAATCTCGCTCTCGCTCTCCCCCTCTCTGTCTGAGATGCTGCATCCCGAAACCTAAATCTGCAACGGCTACGCATGCTGAAGTGATACGACAGCTGCGCTGCACGGCCCGCGGCAAAACTTTCAAGCACCGACCCTGGGCTCACAGACGCTCAACGATGGTTCCAACAGCACTTCTTCCGGATTTAGGGTTTGGGTTTAGGGTTTAGGGTTTGGGTTTAGGATTTAGGGTTTAGAGTTTAGGATTTAGAGTTTTAGGCTTAGGGTTTAGGGTTTAGAGTTTAGGATTTAGGGTTTTAGGCTAAGGGTTTAGGGTTTAGAGTTTAGGATTTAGAGTTTTAGGCTTAGGGTTTAGGGTTTAGGTGTGGGCATTCGTGGGCTTCAGGCTTCAGGGTTTACGCTTTCGCAACTCGGACAAGCCATACGGGTCTGCCGGCTTGAAGTCAGTAGACACTAGGCGCACATAGGCGCACCAAAGACAGTTCAAGTCCGCGGTGTAGTGAAAACGCAAGGTACCTTTTCGAACGTTTCCCTACCACTGCAGACTCAAGGCCAGGCAACTTCAGGACTTCTGCGAAATCACCCCCTGAGTACTGCTAACCCGAACAGATAGCGGATGCACTCAGGGGCAGAATCCAACAGAAGGATCTGACGGCATCACAGCGAGATCGGAGTTTGCATACCATTGACAAACCGAAACTGACAAACCCAAACAGGCTAACAACCCTAGAAAGTTTTGGGGTTTCGGATTTAGTTTAGGGTTGCAAGGCTTCAGTTTGAGAGTTGGGAGTCTTATTAAGTTTCGGGTGGGGCCACGAAATCAAAGCCCCGGCGGCGTCCTCATTCCAATACTCCGGCCTCGCGTGGCCTGTCGCCATATCTGGTCCAGGTCTTTCTCGGTTCAGGGTTTGGGATTTAGGGTTTCGACTCGCACATTCGCTCACGCAGGCACGGCTTCATGAGGTCTTATAAGGTTTAGGGTTAGGGACTGAGACTTTCTGCCAGCACTGGCGCGTCATTGCTACGTTGCAGGTGGGACGCAGCAGATCTTGAATCTCCCAAACAGTCTCCCAACCCTGCCCAGAATACCTCAAAGCCTGAATCCGGAGACGCTTGCAGCAGTGCCTGTCACAGAGAGGTTGCCTCGGTGTGAAATTGAAGCGTAACACCGGGACCTTCATAGAATAAGTTTTGTTTGGGTGCCTTTTTACTTCCGGTGCTCACGTTTTTTTGAAAAACGGCTCAAATCAACTCTCGAGGGCTTCGGGCCTGTGGGTTGAAGTTACTACCATAACAATAATACCAATAATGGTACGAGTAATAAAAATAGGAAGAAAAATAATGACAATGAAAGTAATAATGATCATGATAGACAGAATAGTACTACTAAGCAGAATTGTAACAAGAAGAAGAAGAACGAGAAGGAAACCCCATTATCTGCAATAGATCCCTCTTGAGGTAACTTAAACTAAGTTCCTCAACGAGTACCTCGGGGATCCTGGGGTCCTAGAGCCCTGGGCCCAAAAAATCCTACCATCGACGATCCTACATACAAAGGCACTATATATGATATACTCTACAACACAGATTAGATGTTACACGTTATGCAGTCTATATTCTAGACTATACTTTATGCTATTTTGTAATGTATCATGTAGTATGAACAAGGACGCAAAAGCCCTACCAAGGTTGCTGTCGTCGAGTCTCGACCACCATCCGACCTCGCGAGCCTGCCCAAGTCATGGTAAAGGGTTTATGCAGGGTTTAGGGTTTATTTAGGGTTTCGGCTTTGGGGTTTAGGGTTTAAGGTTTAGGGTTTACTTCGCCACTCACTCTCGACCGCGGGTTTATTTAGGGTTTCGGCTTCAGAGTGTAGGGGTTAGGTTTTAGGGTTTCCCTCTTTGGGGTATAGGGTTTAGGGTTCGGGATGTTGGGATTTTGCGTTTCGGATGTTGCAGTTTAGGGCTGAGGGTGGGGTTAGGTTTTAAGGTTTCAGCACTCACTCTCGGACTTGCCTAGGCGAGGTTACCAGTACCGGGCGAGCAGCGCATTGGCTGAATGGACCACTCATATGATGGTTTTAAGGTTTAGGGTCTGGTGCTGTGGGGGTCTTTAAGGGTGGGCGGTGGAGAGCTTTTGAAGGCTCTGCATGGGTTTCGAGGGATTTTACCCAATTGCCTAAGGCTGTTTGTACGGGTTTGGAGCTTTAGTCAGGGTCTGGGACTTCGAGTCTTTTGGATGTTTCTTGGGATTTGGGCCTTGGCTTTGAACGTCAGGCCTCTAGGGTTCAAGTCTTCGGAGCCGTGGGAGCTTAAGGATTGAGCGCTTCAGGTTCGGGCCGAGGGTTTATTAGTATTCCAGCTTAATAGTTAAGCCAGAAAGTTTGGAAATCATTCGCCTTATGCCCTTTTGAACCAAGCACAGGGAATTCCAGCATAAATCATCCGTATCCCATGTTGCAGCTTCCTACAGGTAGGGCAGGTAGGGTCCAGGGCCCCTTACTTTAGCACCTCGAGCCCTCAGACCTTGCCTTGGATTCGTCTGCCCTCTAAGAAAGCCAAAGCCCAAGGCCACATGCATCCTCTCCAGCCTTACCCTAAAAACCCTGACCCTGACATCTAAGTCCCAAACCCTGACATCTAAATCCCGAACCCTGAATTGGAAACCCCAAGCCCTGAAACCTACACAACTACCTCAACCCTGAAATCCGAAGGCAAACGCCTGAGCCTTGGCAGCTGAAGTGCAGACCAAGGCACTTGACGAAACGATGCAGCCTTTGCCGCACACCCGGCGTCTGCTCTGCCTCCATGCCTCGTGTGGAGAGGTAGAAAGTACGATATAGCGTAGTAAAATATGATAGAATGCCATATTTGATAATGCGACACACACACACAACAGGTGCAACACAATGCGGGGGCCAAATTCGATAGAACATATATAATACCAAACCTGTAGTACGATATAGAATGACATAAATGAGTAGAGCATAATATAGCACCGTACAAAACAATATGATATGCCATGTTGCATATCACCATAGTATACTACAATGTATTATAGTATGTTCCAGTATTTTATACTATCGCATATTATTTAAAAACTTTAGCATTCCTTCTTATTATTTCAGAGAAAAGTATACCGACTACACTGCAGTAGACTACTGCACATTATATGATGCTATCTTACTTATACTATGCTACAATGATATCGCACTGCATTAAAATATACTAGGTCATGCCACAATTTTCGGCGTATGTTGCCTTATTACAGGTTCCAGGTGCTATGTTACGCCAAATTACATGAGTTTGTGTTCTGTTGTGTTTTACTGTATTGTTGTATTGCCTTGGATTGTCTTGTGTTGTAACATGTATAACAGCACATTTCACTTTAACAAAAGGTGGTGTGTTGAATTGCCCAGAACAGAATAGACACTATAATTCGTGCATACATATATATATATATATACATATATATGTGTATGTGTGTGCGCGTGTGTTCCAATATATGTATGTGCGTATACACATACATACAAATATATATATATATACATATATGTATGTTACGTTATGCATTGCGTAAACAACACAACATATAATAATGTAGTATGCCATATACAAGAAAAATGCCGTATATATTATTCCTGATATTATGAACATTACAGTATAAAACACATGTGATACCATATTTCGCCCAATAAACACATGAAGATGATGTTTGCTGTTCTCATACTTTTGGTAAGAACAAAAACCATAATAATAACAATAATAAAAATATTAATCAGAATTATGATGTTGATAGGGACGATTGTAAAAGAGTGAATATTACAAATATACATATATATATACATATATATACATATATATACATATATATACATATATATACATATATATACATATATATACATATATATACATATATATACATATATATACATAT
>BGNK01004907.1:0-12505 GCA_003297005.1 Symbiodinium sp. clade A Y106 | reverse complement strand
ATATATATATATACATATATATACATATATATATATATATATACATATATATACATATATATATATATACATACATATGTGCATACATACATACGTACATACATACCGTGGTTCATATCAAACTTATATAGTATAAACTCTATCTAGTCCTTAGTATATAATACCAAATTTAAAATATGGAGCATAGTCTATAATATTAAATTTCAATATAACTTTCCTATTGAGGTGCACGGCACGCCACATATAGCACCCATCGAGAAGATGCCCAAACTCCCGCAGCTGAAGCGTGTCTAGGGGTCACCGCTTCGCATCTTGCCAATAACTTCGCCAAGAAAGTCTCACACCCGAGACAACTTCCAAATTAAAAGAAACCTTACCCACTCCTTCCAAAATCCATATTGCCTGCGAGCTGCTGGCACAAGCATCTGCCAGAGGCCGCGAGTTCGGAGTCCCAGAGCTTTGCGCTTACGGACTTGGCCCTGAAACTTCCCCGCCCTGTCGACGCCTCAAGGCCCTCGGATGCAGCTCAGATACCGTAAACCGACACCTGCCTCAATCTCAAGATCCTGAAAGTTTAGGATTCATTGTCAAAGTTGTTCATCTACATCGATGTTCTCTCAGTTATCGCATGTCTCACGTAACGGCGGCGAGCCAAGGAGGATCAGTCACAGATTTCGTTGCCGGGCTTCAGAAACCAACTGCAGAAAGCTTAGGCTGGTATGGGCACTAAACTTGTTCAGCGTTCAGGGCGGCTGGGGTTTGAGATTCAGGTTTCTGTCATCATTTCAGCATCACCACCACAGCCAGCAGCCGTCAAACAGCGTCCGAAATACAAGCAGCACCACCACCAACAGCAATCCTGCTCTTGGGGTTTCCCCGATATATTTGAGTTCGAGTCCTTTGAGCATCCTCCAATCTCTGATCGACCGTTCTGGTCATCTGGGGCTGCAGCTAAAGGAGGCCAGTGCATGCGCACAGCATGCGCAAAAGAGGTCCATGATAATCCCTCAACTCCCCAACATTCTCCACCCAGCTCTATGACTATTACTAGTGTTATTAGTAGTATTATTGTTATTGTTATTGCTATTGAAATTCGTATCACTATTATGGATCCCTCATCGGGCCTGTCGACCGCGGCGGCTCCGAACTTTTCCGTTGCAGTGGATCGTCAACGCGTGCCATGCCAACAGTCAGCGGCCCAAGTCGATGTTGCTGTAGTATGGTATAGAACACTGTACTATACTATACTATCTTATAGCTATACAAGGAACTATATGGGAATAATAGTACTAGAATATCATATGCCTGCGTCATGGCCTTCGTGCACAAAATCACCCAATGGTAGCCAATGGCAGGCATATAGTATTCTAGTACAATTACGTATTCCCCTATAGTTCCTTATATAGGTATAAGATACCATACTGCACAGTATACTGTACCCAGACTGTACCCATATATTTTGTATACCCCCAAGCCCTATTGCAGTCCTTAAGGCGTGACACGTGGTCGGGCTACAAGGTTCGACACGCGCAGCAGGTCTTTGCAGGTCCGCACTAGACTATGCTTCATTGTATGACGTTATGTTGCACGATAGCTAAGTCATGTCAGATCATGTTAGATTATAGTATGTGCCGGTCTATTCCATTCCAACCTGCTCCGCTAATTGTGTCTTACATAATTTTAGACGGTTCTACTAATTTGCTACTGCACTGTATTATGCTGTACTATGTTCTGCTAAGTTATGCTATGTTGAACTAACAATTTTACTATGATCTACCATGCAATACTATGCTGTACTATGTTATTCGATGCTATGCCATGTTATACTGGGTTTTACTGTGTTAAACTATGTTGAACTAAGATTAAGTTAGACTAAGTTAAACTATAATAAACGATGCTGTACAGTGTTATACTCTGTGAAATCACTTTTCAAGCACTTCAGGGCTGCGGTGTGTACAAAGGGCAGGTCACATCTCTTACACCCTGCCTCGCTGAGCCTGCTGCTGTAGCTGGCTCAGTGTTCCTTCAAAAGGAAAATCTTTACAAAAACCCCAAAGCCGCCTTCAGCCTCCCAAGCATGCCTGGCAAGGAGTGTAGTGCTGTACACTGCCAGACCTTCGGATGTTTCCACATCCTGGGAGGTGGTATCTCTCACCGCGGCTTGTTGCCACACAAATTTGAGCGGGGACCCTCCGGGCCTGCCTTTCAAGTCTGGCCCTTAGGTCGCGGTTTTCGGCTCTCAGATCATATAGGGCCCGCTCCATATCTTGAATTTCACGGCACCTCTGGCTTAGCAGAGCTTCAAGGTCTGTGCAGCGGTCAACATACTCCTGGATGAACCTCTCTTCCGCCCGCTGCTTTGCTTGATGTGCTCTGCCACTGCTCTGCGTTGCCACTGCCAGTGCCCGCTCCTTCTCGGTCTGGGTCTCCCGCGAAACTTTGCCCGCACTCTTGAAGAACTTGCCGAGGCCCCACTTAAGGAACTTCAGCAACGAGTATGGCAACCCAAGGAAAACAACCACGGTAACCAAACCTATTCCCAACAAGGCAGTCGCTGTGTAGAAGGTCTCGAGGTCCCAGAGTGCAGCCACCGGCGCAGCCAAGCTCAAGCCCTGGCTTCCTTGCACTTGGGCCATCAGCAGGAGGATCGGCATTAGCTTGCCGAAGGTAGTAACGGAGTTCACGTTAGCGGCGCTCTTGCACTCCTTCAACAACTTAGCGATTGCCCTTTTCTCATCCGCTGCTCTCTTGTCCTCTTGGCCGTAAGGCTCTCCATCCGGCAGGATGGCTCCCATGGAAAACAGGAGCTCTCGAATACGCGATCCTCCCAGCGGCTTTGTCCCAAGGTCGCTGGGGTTCTCGGCTCCAGGGATGCTGCCCACGCTCACCACTTTCTCCTTCACGGCCTGCTGGACCCAGGCGTTGGCTTATGCCTTTGCAGGCCGCGCTGTCAGTGCGGCACACGGTGCTGAGTTCGGCCGTGTCCCCAAGGAAGAAGCGAAGGCAGTCCGCCAAGTAGATGGCCTCCCCGGCCCCGCTGACCAGGGCCACGAACTCGCTTTCCCCAGAGCTCAAAGCGATGCTCCTTTGGCTTCGGACGAAGCTTGCCACCAAAGAGCCTCCCACGTAAAGCTGGACGGAGGAGCGGCTTCGCCTCGTTCTCTTGCATCCAGCCCAGTCTGCATCCGTGATGGACTCCACGATCACTTTGCCGCCCCCGCTGCTCAGGCTCCCGAAGCCCTGGTAGTTGAAGCTGGCCCCGGACGTCACTCGGCGGAGAAAGAAGCCAATCTCCGGGGTCTGGGCCAAGTAGCCCACAACTCGCCTCAGCCACTTCACGGCCCCACTCGTTGGGGCAGACATTTTGGAGCTCAAAACACACACCGGGAACTGGATGTCAGGCCGGGTGTGCGACAAGTAGAGGAGGCGGCCCACCGCCTCGCGGTAGTCATGGGCCTCCTTCGGCCCGAGTTCCTTGCTGTTGTCGGGTTCGAGAAACGAGCTGTCTGAGGGTGCATCTCGCACCTTTGCCTCTGGGCCAACGTCCTTGAGCAGGGCTTCCAGGTACCTGCCGTTCGAAAACACCGCGATGCCTCGTCATGCATGATGTACTTCCTCTTTAAAAACTGCAGCTCGTCACCTGCCGCCACCATTGGTGAAGAAAACTCCACCTTGACCTTTTCACCAAGTAGCTTTTGCAAAGCTTCTCTCTCAGCGGCCGTCGAGGCCAAGAGCCCATCATCTGCATGCAGGATAAGCCCTGCCTGGCTGCCCTTGACCGTGTTCTTGAACAGGGTCGGCTCTTTCTGGAAGTTCTCGTAGTTGCCCTTCTCCAGGAGCTCCTTGGCAAAGTTGTACCAAGCACTCGCACCAATCCTTTGCCCAGGCAGGAGCTTGTCGAGGACCAATGTCACCATGCCTTGCTGACCTTCCCCGAACATGGAGGCACTAACCTCAATCGTCATCGGCTCCGGCTGGTCAACCTGCAGGTAGGCGTCCTTAAAATCGAAGGTGCAGATCTCCAAGCCAAGACTCATGGAGACCAGCATGAAGGCATGGACCGCTGCCAGGGTGCTTGCTGGGGCGAACAACTCCTGGCTATAGGGCGAAAGGGTCTTGAACTCCCGACCCACCAAACGGCTCCTTCTCACCCAGCCGGGCCTCTGCCTCCAGTCCCGCACGGTCTTTGTCGTAAGTGACTGGTAGCCCTCGATCACTTCCTGTCCCCTGGACGCCGGCCTTGAAGAAGAGGTCGGGGACGAAGAAGTCGACGAAGGGTCCGACCCTGCCTCGTCCAGGTTGGGCTTGGGCGTGCCAGCCGCTATTGACTCAGCTGCTGCCCGGCCGGCAGCCTTAGCCAGCTCCTGAAGGGTTGCGTTGTCCGCCAGCACGGGGACGTTCGACTTCACCCCCGTGTACAGGGGTCTCTTGCGCTTTCCCTGGCCCAAGTAGGACCAAGGAAAACCCCGCACGCCAATCACCGCCTCAAGGTCCCACTTCTGCTCCTCTGGCACCCGCCGCACAGATCGTGTCTCGTAGGTGCCGTCGCCTGCGGCAATGATATGTGCATTGTTCCGGTCGTTGACCCCGAGGTAGATGCCGCGCTGCCACTGGAGGTCTCCCTTATGCCGGCTGGCCTTGTGGAAGATGACCTTCTCCCCAAAGGGCACCAGAATGCCCTTGTACTTTCTTCCATACAGGAGCTCATAGGCCGTAGCACCCTTTGCGTTCACAGCGTAGCGGTTGTAGAGGAAAGCAGCATGTCGGGCAAACCACGAGTACACGTGGAGGTGGCCTTCCAAGCTTTGAGAGTGAGCGCGTTCCTGCGGATAGTGTCCACAGCCTTCTCCACCCGGCCGTTTGAGGCATAGCTCCCCTTCGTAATCGACTGGGTCTCGGTGGTAAGTCCCAGCTTGCTCCGGCAAGCCGACACAGCGTTCACAACTTGCTTTGCGCTGGGCTCGGTGTCGCTCTGAAGTACCACAGTGCCGCCCGGGGAGACCTGCAAGGTGAGGCGCACGATCTGCTCGGCCACCCGCTTAAGGGAGTTGCTGCCCTTCTCCAGCACAGGGATAGCTGCAATCCATCCCGTGGTGGACTCAGCTGCAAGCAAGCAAAGGCCATGCTGATCCCGAACATCAACTGGTTCATCGCCTCCTTCCTGGCCTTCTTGCCCTGCTTGGCCCGGCTGGCCCTGATCGTCAGTTGGCTGCTGCTCTCCCTCAGCCATTTCCCCACGGAGCTTCGTAAAGGTGTAGCTGTAGCTGTAGTCGAGCTGGATTACAGGCTTTGCCTCGCTGGGCTCGGGAAGCTCCTTGCTTTCGCCTTCGTTCTCGCCGCCCTGCCTGCGATGAGGACTCTGGCGGCTTCTTCCCAAAACGCAGGCCTCGCACCACGGTTGGAAGGGACGGTGCGTGATGTTGTGCAGCTCTTGTTGGCGGCTGGAGGGGAGCGTCGGCGTCTTCAGCATTCCAGGGTTCCGCTCCTGCTCGGCAAACATCTTCCGGGCCACTTCTGAGGCGAGCTGCTTCTCAAGGACCTCGTGGTGCACCTTCAACCGGCGGAGAATCTTGTTCTTGCCGCCGCTCACTGCCAAGCCCAGCTTGCGGCACAGCTCCTTGAGGTCCTTAAGAGGTGTCTCCACTGACAGCTTCACGCCCTCGAGCTCTGCCTCTCCACTGTCATCCTCCCGGGCGCCCCGCAGCTCACGGCTTTCAGCGGCCACTCCCTCAACTTCTTCTCCAATGCCGGCTGCGTTCTCAGGCTCGGGCAAGGGTGCCGCCATGTTGTCGTCAGCCGGCGCTGCAAAGATGTCCCGGGGATTCGTCAGCAAGTCCTTGGCCAGCTCCTCCACATGAAGTACCATTGTCACATCATGGCGCCCGCTGAGCTCTGAATCAACCTCGGAGAGAAGCTTTGGGGCACCGGCAAGGTCCTCCACTTTGAGGGTCAAGGCCTGGACCCACATATTCCCAGGCTCTGGCCGACGACTGGCTTGCTCCACTCGGACAAATACCGCCACCCAAGTCCAGTCGCCATCCTCCCAAAGGCTCTGCTCAAGGCTCAACTCGTCCACGTGGTGGGCCACGTAAAAGGGAAGCCCGCTAGGGAGGATGTGCCACCCAGAGGGTGCTTCAGGTGGGCACAGGTGGGCTTGCGTATTGGGCTCGTTCGGGTAGTCCACCGCATTCGTTGTGATCGCCGCCACGGTGGCCAGGATCGTCAAAGTATTTCTTCTGAGCTTGATCGGCACCTTGTGCCCGCCTCGCTCGATCACCGGCCTTCCTCCATAGGTCGCCAAAGACCATCCCCACCGGAGCAGCCTCCCCATCGACAGGATCACGGAGGCAACCGGGGCAATGCAGAACTTCTCCCGGATGACCAGGCTGTCCCCGTCCGCGGTCTCCACCTCGATGTCAAGGATCCTGCGCTCCTTCTCCGGTATTCGTCTGCCCTGCGCGTCTTGCATAACGACTCCCGAGGCACTGGCTGCCTTGCCAAGCTGGGCTAGCTTGAGGGGCGCCACCGATATATCGGCGCCGGAGTCGATCACAATCTCCTCGCCTGCAGGGCCAGCACCTGAGCCACACAGTTGCCGGGCTCGGCGCCGGACGCGCCAGGGCCAACTGTCCAGTTCCCGTCGCTGTCGGTCAGGTCCATGGGGAAGACCGGGATGCCCTCCTTGTAAGTGCCGGCCAAAGTCACTCACAGGAAGGTCGGGGCAGGAGACAACCATCACCTCTGCACCGGCCAAGCCGAAGTCATAGCCGTCCTCTAGCTCGTTAAGCTCGGTCATGTCGAACACCTCGGTACACTTGCAGCTTCTCGGCGTCTCGCAGGAGAAGAGCTCAACGCGGTTCACGGCATACCCTGCCTGGCCTTTCATAGCTGACGCCGAGCTGGGCATGGACACCGAAGAGGCTGAGGTAGAGGCACCAGAGGACAGGCTCGCCGCCGGCATCTGCTGTTCCACTTGGTTCACCTTTCCTTTTCCCTTCTGGGGGCACTCGTTCTTCCAGTGGCCGCGTCTGCCGCAGATTGCGCAGGCATTGGGGTCCAGGCCCTTCTTCCCCTTCCCTTTGGGCTGCTGGTTCCAGCCACCATCCACTGCTCCAGCCTCCTCCTTGGCTGCTGCTCCAGCCGCTGCCCTGGCCACTCTGCCAGGACTTCCCCAGAGAGTCAAACCCTCCTTTTCCACTTCCGGGCTTGCCTTTCTTGCCTTTGGTGTCCTTGCCCTTGCCATCTTTTCCTTTGCCTTTGCTGTCCTTGCCCTTGCCTTTGCTGTCCTTGCCTTTGCCCTTGATCACGTCGACGTCCATTGGCTGTACTCCTCCGCTGTCCTTGCTGTCAAAAGTTGCCGCCCACGGGGCGTTCAGCGACTTGTACCTCAGGATCCATTCCCTGACGTCTGAGAACTTCGTCTCCGAGGTCATCTGCAGCTGAACTTGCGAGCTGAGGGGTTCCCGAAGTCCTGTGACCACCGTTGCTAAGACCAGCTCCTCCGGAAACTCCTTCCCCGAGCTCACAGCGTAGGTCCTCAGGGCCTCCTCGTACCGGATCAGCTGCGAGTGGAGGTCCGTCTTCTCGTCGAACCGCCAGCTGGCCAGCTGCCTGACCATTGCCAATGCTCGGGCCTTCTCCTTCGGTTCCATCTCCCGCCTAAGTAGCCGCCAGGCCTCCAGGCCGTTGCGCTTGTCGGCCACCTGCTTCACGAGGTAAAGGGGCCGGCCTTTGAGCAGGTTGCAGAGGACTCCGAAAAGCCTCTGCGAGCGAATCTCCTTCTCATCTGGGAGCACATCGTGGTCCACCTCCTTCTCCAAGTCCAGCTCCTCCAGGTCGCTCTCGTAGCCAGGGTCGTTGGCAACCAACCAGTTGGTAAACTGGAAGGCCCACTCCTTCCACGTTTTCAGTTCCTCCTCTCGCGTCCCCGGCTTCCACTGGTCCAGCTTCAGGCTTTTGGTAAGCCCGTCCAGGCGCGTCGTTGAGGCCGAGGCTTCGGCCGCTCTCGCTGCCCGCTCCGAGGTGTCGATCAGCTTCCGGAAGACGCCGTGGAAGGCTTGCTCCAGCCTTTGCTTCACCAACCTGTCCACATCATCGGGTCCCATCTGCAGCTGGGGCGCGCTCGCTGCTTGCCCTGGCTGCCCATCCATTGTCGCACGCCGTATTCCAGCCAGTCGGTACTTGCTGGTGCTTGCTGCTCCTTTCCCGGCAGCCTCAAATGAAAACTTTCCGCTCCTTCTTTGTCACCACCGCGGGGCACTCCACGCCCACGCCCAGGCCAACCAACGCCAATGTAAAAGCCCCACGGGCAGATTAAACTGCAGCCGTTAGCCAGAAAACACAGAAAAACAACAATGGCGTCGAAGGCCCTAATCTTTACAATGGGCTCTGCGTCCTGGCCCCTCGGACACCGGCGCCACTTCTCCAGACCCAAAGGAATGGAGTGTGTGCCACCGGCTCCGCTACCATGAAATCACTTTTCAAGCACTTCAGGGCTGCGGTGTGTACAAAGGGCAGGTCACATCTCTTACACTCTGCTAAACTATGTTATGCTTTGCTATGCTATGCTGTAGTGTGTTGTGCTACATTGTACTATGCTGTGCTATGTTATATTACAGTATGGTATACTATGTTGTGTATGTTATGCTGGGTTATGCTTTGACATACCATGTTATACTATGTCACACTATGTCATAACCTGTTGTACTATGATACACTGGGATATACAATGCGGTACAATGCTACACCATGTCATGCTATGATGAACTAACAACTCTTGTACTATGTTATGCTATGTTATGCTATGCTATACAGTGTTATGCTATGTTGTACTGTGTTATACTATGTCGTGCTATGTTATACTATGCTATACTGTCTTATGCTATGTTATGCTTTATTATTATACTATACTATACTATTCTATACTATACTATACTATGGTATGCCATAGTAAACTATGTTACACCATATTACACCGTACTGTACTATTTCATAACATTCTTTGTCGTACTATAATGTATAGTACTACATAGTGCTACACAACATAGTAATATAATAGTATTTCTTGATACTGTATATCACTACAGAAGACAATACACTAGTACTCCATATTGTGACAGTGCCCGAGTTGCAGCAATACCTGATCATTGCAGGGACTGCGATGCCTGCAGCCACGCTGAGAAGCCTGACCATGGCCACAGCCCGGTTGACGACTCGCGACATCACATCAAGGCTTCAAAGAGACGCTTTCCTCACGAACCACCAGTCGTTTGTTACTTTGCTGCACGAAAGTAGTGATCCAGCCCTGCGATGGTCCATCTCCCAGCACCATGCGATAGTGCATTCGGACGCCCTGAGTTTCAATTTCAGCGACCGTTGCACCACACTGCAAGCGCTGTGGGGCTATGGAACTGTCTAAACCCGGACCCTGTCGAACCAGCAATCCTCCCGTCTGCTCGCCTCCGACCACGCGCCAACACTGCGGAAACTGCAGCAGAGAAGGTGCATCTGCTTCGAGAAGACAGCGAACAGGCTCGGCCAAGGTGATTTTCCGGATGAACCGCACGGTGATCTGGGGTGGCGAACCCAGTAAATCATGCAGAAGCATTGACTTCGGATCTGCCAGCCATCGCATCAGCTTTGGGACTTCTGTGTCGAAGAACTTCGCAGGCAAGCCCCATCTCTGCTGCAGAATCGAAAACTTCTCCGCACGAATGATGCCAGGCATTCCACTGGAGACCTCCAGATCAGATTCGAAGTCGTATGCTGCGAAAGGAGGCAACACCAGTTCACGCTCCAAACTTCCTTCCCTGCTCTCATGCCAACTGAAGAACTGCATTGGGAATGCCCAATCTTCCTTTCGGATGCGGCAAGCAACTAACAATAGAATATGCTGGTCTTTCTGCGCTAATGCAGCGATGCTGGTCCCCCTCGATTTGGCATAAAACCGCAACACCTTCCGCACCCCGTCAGCCTCTCGGGAGAATGAATTGAACGATCTCTGCCACGTTGCAGCACCTTCGTCGACTTCTTGAGGGACCCAAATGCCGCGGAACATCAACTTCTCGCAGGACAAACAAGACCATGAGTCCAGGGTAGATCCGTTCAGCGGCCAAAGCTCCCCAAGTTTCCAGACTGCAGGGGAGCGTGCACGAGCAACCTGAAAAAGAACTTGCATCGCAGCGATGATTGCATACACCAAAACGGAATAGGAATGGCCATTTGCGTCCAAAACGGCGAGCATTTGCTTCACAGATCCCACTGCACCCTCCTCTTGCAAACATCTCATCCTGGAAAGCATCTCGTACAAGTGCGGGGAGTTGCGAACGTATACTCCGAAGGGCACATTGACGAAAACCATGTGGTGCGGCGGGTGTAGCATGATTTGCTCTGATTGGTCTGCATATGTCTCATCACTATCATCCTGGCATACAGATTTGGCATTCCAAAACCACATGGGTGCAGACTTGACAGCCTGCGACAAACCCACACACCCTTCGCGCAAGGTTTTTTCAACATCCTCAAAAAGTTCTGTAGCTGCTATGCCCCAAGACGTTTTGTTGCAGCGTGTCTTGACCATATCCATGGACATTTCCAGGAGCAGTTTCGTGAAGTTGTACTTGTCCATGTTGTGGAAGGCAGGCCCAGAAGGTACTTGGTTTAAGAGGCTTTCAAGCCTCGTGTAGAGCCTGCCGCCCGCAAGCTGCAAGCGCAGCTCTTTCAACGTCTCGCAGAAAACGCGTGCTTCCTGGCACCACGCCCTGCCACGCTGCGAGGTCGTGTTGTTCAGACTTGCTTTGCACATGACACTTTGTGTTTGCAACCCCTGGCCTGTGAGCATCGCTGCTGCCGTCCATGCCAGAAGCATCGTGCGTCGGTGCTGCACGGTTGTCAGCAACCCTGGCATCACTTTCGGGCTCAGTGTGAAACCGTAAATCTTCTGTGACCGTGACAGAGACAACCGAATCTAGCAAGCCCGTCGACGGGAGAACATAAAAAATCTTGCATGAAGCAACTGCAACTTCAGCCATGGCGGGCACCTGGTGGTCCACCAACATGATCAGACCGCAAAGCCGCTTTCCGCCCACACTGCAGGGAGGTCCTGAAAGCTCCACGGTGCCATCAGTGCCATCAAGCAATAAGCGTGGCAGCAGTGGCAATTGCAGTGTTACGGAAAGTGAAGTCACTGCGGGATGTGTACACATATGTGCGCCATTGCGCGCTGCTGGTACATAATTGCGCCGCAATGCAATGATGACGGCAGGATGCTTTCTGCGAGCTGGAACGCAAGCCGCTTGCGTGAGAGATCGACCAGCTTTTGTGCGCCTCGCACAAAATTTAGCCGTAGCCGAATATCAACACGAAGGGACAAAAGCCCAAAGCGTCAGTGCAACCCTTATCCTGTGACAAAGTTATCCCCACGTGGTACGACATCTTTTTGCCACCAACACCCTGGACTGCTCCTTTTTCCCATGGGACAGCAATGACTCACCACAACGTTGAATAGTACTTCCATCCTATCAGCGGAGTATGCAAACAAGTGCAATATTCCAGCTAATATCGAAATTTGGAAGCTTCGGGCGAGCCCAGATTTGCACACATAACGAATATCTCACGCTGAACATCCAATGTCGCAACAGCAAGACGCAGTCGCCACCCCACTGCTAGAGCTTCTGCCGTCGGGACAAGGCCCGTACTGCCAGCGAGCATCTAGAAGGAACGTTGTTGCAAGCGCTAGTTGCGGAGCTACCGTGATAAAGCCACTCCAGCGGATGCAGCCACGAGGCGGCCTCGGCGTCCCAACGGCCACCAGCCGTCAAGCCCACGACCATGCGACACCTCCAGCTGCTAAGGCGCGCCCAAGGGGGCACACGAACACACAAAGCTTCGCATTTCGCGACAGGAGCTGGCGAAGTTGACAGAAGAGGAGGATCCATCATCGGCCGACGTTCAAAGAATCAGTGTAATCAGCACGTACGTCGTCCGAGGTTCAAGCATCACGGAGAAAATCTTTAACCTGCAACCCAAGGTCAATAATCACATGTTTTTTTTGTTAACGCCTCTTTTCCGCCTGCAAAGTGGCTGTCCCTCAACTCTGCCTCGGGCAGGCCTACTACCCGCAGCTACGGCTACGCAGCGACCGCAGCGAAAACCTCGTCGCCGACCGCTACGAGCGCAGCGGCAAACGGCTGGGGCTCGCTGCTGGTCCGGCAAGCTCCAGCACTCGCTCGAGGGGCGGCTCATCCCTCTGGCACGGGTCGTACGATGCCGATTCGGAAGGCGGCAGTGTTCGCAAGGCGTGATTGGCGCGGGGCGACGCGCAGCAGCAGCAGCAGCAGCCAGGCGCACTGGAGGTCCGGGAGGTGAGGTAGCTCGTCGAGCAGACGGCGTACACTAGCTAGCACTTCCTAACCCGCCACCTCCCCAGGACCCCGCCTAGGGTTCGTAGCTGTAAAGCTCTAGGCTTTAGTGCACGGACACAGCTGACGCAGACCCTCACTCTTTT
>BGNK01004906.1:29392-41065 GCA_003297005.1 Symbiodinium sp. clade A Y106 | reverse complement strand
CCAGAGTTGGCATGTTGGGAGTTGCGCAAGTGGCTAGAGGCCAGTCAGGCTGCTGAATCTTGGTCACGTGGTGGTAGATGTTGCGGTCCACCACTTGCTTTGGGCAGCCCTCGCAGGGCTGCAGCAGTAACAAAAGGAAAGAAAAGCTATCATTTTTCATACCAGGCAAGTCGCTGCATGCAGCTACAGTCACACTCGTAGACATGTCACAATGTGGATGAGTCCTCCTTGTACTTGTAGCAGCACCACCTCTTGTGTGCGCCGGACCACATTTCGTGGTCGTAGTCGCCGCCGTTGAAGCACTCGTAGTGGGCGTTGGGCTTCTGAACAGCGACGTAGATCAGAAGTCCGATGAGAGTAACGAAAGAAGAGGCACATCTCGCGAAAGTTGACATGGAAATGAAGAAAGAGCGGCGTTCAGACTTTCCTGCCTCTGTATAGCGTTCTCTAGCAAGATAGCAAGGATGAGGCCCTTGCAACCACGTGCACGGTGTGGATGATGGGTGCAGGCTGCGGCATCTGCACCTTCACCTGGTGGCCGGGATGGAGGGCACTGTGCTGCCAGCGGGCATGCAAGAGCTTTCTCGAGAGCACTGCAGCCAAGGGACGTAGTGGTTCACCGGAACCCTCCTCAAGCCAAGCGTCGCGCCATGCCAACAAAGCGTCACAGACAATCTCACGGCCAACCCTCAGCTTGACCAATGAGGCCGCCAGCATAGCCAGCCGAGCAGTCCTGACCACCGTGTTGTAGTGGCGCCGGACCACCACACGAGGCGCCTTGGCATCGCAGATTCCGCATTGCTCCCGACACAAGTGCACACATCCTGCAAGGCCTCGGTGGTCGTGACCGTGATGGGGTCATAGCAGTTGACACCGCACTGGGAGCAGCAGAAGTCTGCCTCAGATGCCGTGGGTTGCAGCGTGAGTGCCAGGTCCGNGCTGCCCTGGCCTACACTCGACAATGCTTGGACTCACCAAGCTCTTCGCCTGCTTTATTTGGCCTGCGCCAACTTCGATGAGTTTCGTCTCCATGTGGCCCCTTCCTGGTAGCGGGAGCCACAGCTCTGCAACTGTCTCTTTGAACGACTGCCCCAGCCTGCGCCGACGTATTGGATGCCCTCTTGATGGCCGTCAGCGTAGCGCTCGTAGAACATGTCTTGGCAGCGCTCATGGCAAGATGAGGAGCAGCTGCCCCACACTGCGGGTGCAAGATGGCTCCGAGTCGGGAGCTGAAGAAGAAGCCACCGCCACCGCCACCGCCGCCCCCACCACCTGGCAAGAAGAAGCCTCCTTTGCTCCTGGCACATGTTTACGCAGAAGATCTGGGCCACTGGTTCCCAGACCTGTGCTGCCGAGGCCGTGCGCTTGTGCTAGGTCAGGATTATTATATAGGCTCCACTCGGCAACGGAATACACTGGCTATATCTAAACCTAGCGCCTCCACCACTTGAGTAGACCACACCCATGGCGTCCGACTGTCGGGACAGAGGCCGCCTACGCTGTTACCTTCGGGGCTACAAGCGCTGCAGCGAACAAAGCTGACCATCGCGAGTCGCGAGGCTTTGCAAATTTGCAACTACGTGTGCAATGCTTGTCCAGCCAAGGGCGACTCCCTGCTTCGCGTCGCGTGCAAGCGCAGCCAACCGTGCCGCTGTCGTTTCTGAGCTGGCGACGAGTCATTGCTGACCCCAATCCTGTTGCGACTGTTGTGTTTGTGCCGGTGCTCAGAGTGACTCATCTTTGTCACGAAAGCTCTCGTCACCACGCAGATGGTCGTTCGGGCGGTAGTGGGAGCATTGGCGCGAACGACATCCGTCGCATTATCGAGATCACGCTGGTGGATCCCGCTCGTGTGCTGGCATGTCGTGAGTCCTGCTTTGACCGCCGTCTACGATGTTTGCAAAGGGCGATGTCAAGGATTCTGCAAGACAAGAGAGCCGAGGAGAGCGATCTTCAAAGAGAGCTGTCGAGTGGGCCTACCGCACATGAAATCTGACCCTGAACCCCCCGACAAAAACACTCTAGACTCTAAACCCAGAACCTGGTCAGACGTTGAGCGTAAATGCAACGAAGCTGACGTGCACCAGCAAAGGCTGACTTTTCTCACGATCTGATGTGACCAATGGCCTCAAACTTTGTTATCGGCACGTGTAAATGCTAGGTTCTGCACTATCGACTCTATGGACTACAGTTCGGCCCAGGCAAACTTTGCTGCCTGTGCTTGTGTCAAATTATCAGTTTTGAAGTTCATGGGCGCCTCCTGGAACCACTGCTCCTTGCAGATGAGTGCCGTTTTTGAAGCGCGTACGCGAGCAAGGCCGTGGCTGCAGAAACAAACCGCCCCATGATTTCTAATTCAGCTCTGCTGCTAAATGCAAATGGCCGGCTCCATCTTGCAGCAATGGTGCCTTTTTTCCTCAGGACAGTGCCCTCATTGTGATGCCACAATATTTGCACTCGTGTCTACAAGCTGTTGGTGCCGTTCTTCTCGCTCGGCAGCTAAGAGCTAAGCCGCTAAGCTCCCGGCATCTGGCCAATTCTTCCAATTCGCTGAGCCAGCTGTGCAGTCGAAGGCAATCGCTCCTGCTTGCACTTGCAGTTGAGAGGGTCGTGTCAGTCCTGGGCATGCGACCTGCCGTCTTCCTGTCAACCTCACACGCTGACCATATACCGTCCTCTAGGTGCTCGTCCGCGCATAAGGGCAGATAGCTTCCTTGGGGGCGAGCCATCACTGTCGTCGCCGCTCATGCTGTCGCCGTCTCGATACTCAGGCGGCAGTGACTCCTCGTCGCCACCAAGAGTCGCGTCACCGTGCCGATATTCGGACGGCAGTGACTCTTCGTCGCTACCAATGCTGATGTCACCTTGCCGATATTCGGGTGACAGTGACTCATCAACATCTGCAATACTCATGTCACCATCCCGATACTCGGGCGGCAGTGAGTCGTCGTCGCCGCCAATGCTCATGTCACCATGCCGATACTCGGGCGGCAGCGAGGCATCGTCATCTCCGATGACGTCTGGCAGGTCGTCGACATCATGGCTGCTCGTTGAGTAATGATGCACATGGTGGATGACATGCACGTGGCCATGNTTGCCATGTCCCCGGACAGCCCCGCTGCTCGTGAGAGCAGCACCAGCTCTTCTTCGTCTTGGACCAGCCGTAATGCCAGTTCTTGATTCCAGCAACGCAGTCGTAGTAGCGCTTCTGAACCACATGCTGAACTTTTGTGATTGGAATTTCCTTGTAGATCGTCTTGGCCGGCATGGGAACTGGCACGTGGACGACCTTCCCTGGTACATGCACAGTAACGGGAACAGGCTTGTAGTGGTATGTTGGCGGCGACGGAACGGGCTCGGGCACATAGTGCTTCTTTGTGACGTAGTGCTTCACGACGCGAGGTGGGCCAGCAGTCTTAATCTTGATGACGGGGCTGGGATCCTTGCAGCTTCGAAGCAAGAACCCCACCACTGATACGAAGCCTCAATGCATTAACCTGTGCATACAAGTCGCATGGACGGGAACATGGACGATGTGGTTGATTTCGCGAGGTGGCGGCGCCGGCACGACGACTTTCTCTGGCACCGTCACATGATGAACCCGCGTGATAGTCTTGTAATGGTTCCTCGGCGGCAACTGCAGAACCCTGCCTCTTGTGATGTTAGCATACTTCACACTCCTTGCGAACGACTTGGGAGCCGAGATTCCGGTACTGAACCTTCGCAGGAGGCACACCGCAGCAAAGGGACTCAAAAACCACAATTTATAAGCGGAAGGCCTTCAGGCTAACGCCCGCCTTCGTCACGCAAGACTCTTTGAACTTGTAGCAGCAGTATCGCTGATGCTCGTGGGACCACTGTGTCTTCCAGTTGCCGTAGCCTGCAAGGAACAGAAGTCGCAACTGCAACACGGACTCAGACGGGGCACACAAATCGCAGAAACCCCACTGCCCACTGCAGATCATTCCTGTTACCTGCAGATCAGCTTAGCAGAAGTATCCTCAGTATGCAGTTACAAATCTTGCCCGACAGGGCGGCAAAAATGGGGGCACAGCTCTTGGAGTCGGCCACCGTGAATTTCGGTCGGTTCCGAGCCTTCCGTACAATCGTAGGGGTGGTGTTTGACGTACACTTTCCTCCTTGGCAAGGATAGCAGATTCAGATAGGAGATCGCGAAGAAGCTCAAGACTCACGTGAAGTATCACAAGCCGAACAATAAGAAGTATCGATCATGCCGAGGATCGTGATGACCTTAGCAGGTGGACCAGGTATCGGAACAGGAACGGAATGTGCCACCCGCTGTGTCCTGCCAAGATTGCACACCGATACAACCGAAACACATCCTCCGTGCAAACTCCCAACTTTTTGCATATGCAGGCATGAGAGGACATCATGCGCATGACGACTGCCCCATCCTCACGTTGGTGTAGAACCTTCATTGGGCAAGATGGACAGTCGGAAGAGAGAAACTTAAAGAAACTTTGAATGGACACATCGCACACACCGAGGGAGGGGCTTGTCGTGAATGATCACCGGTGCTTTTGGCGTTGTGGCACAGAAGGCTCCGTAGCCGTTCGCACAGCAAGCCTCCCTCTGAATGACGGTCATTTCATCCATCGTCGCGCTTGTCTGGCAGGGGTCCTGAGATGACACTGCGGCGCTACGGCCTTGTGGGAGACATATCTTGTACTCTCATCTGCGTGGACAGCCCGCTGATGCTGAACATGCACTGAGTAACATTTCCCTGAAACATCGGTTCCTCGAACACCAAAACTCATTTATGGGACAAAGGGCTTGGTAGAATGGCATGCAAATGGAACACCTTCAAGCAAGGAAGCCCATGGAACCGAACCGAACCGCACGAACCGAGCCGCCACAACCGCAGGCGGTGAGGACAGAGAGCCATCCGAACCGAACCGAACTATAACACAAGCCGAACCGGAACCGCAAGCACGTCAAGGTATGAGGGCGGCAATCTAAACCGTGTATAAAGAAGCGGCCTTTAAAACCTGTAGAAATTTCCAACAAACTTAACTAAAACATAGAAAACAAAACTAAAACTTAAAACCTTGAAAACCTCTGCAGATTGCCAGTTGCCAGTCGCGGTTTTCGAGGGTTTGGGCCTGGACTCCCCAGGGCAGAGGGTGTCCGAACGGACCGGGCGCGGGCGGCGCGGGAGTACAGGTTTTCCAAGGTTTTGGTGTTGTAGGGATTCTAGGGTTCTCCAGAATCGCCGGGCGGGCGAACCGAACCGCGTGCCCAGCAAAACGCTCCCGAATCGAAACGCACTCGAACCGAACCGCAGCTCCAGGGTGGGCTCTTGAACATGCAGGGTTTCCGTTGTTGATGCAGTCTTGAACGAGGAGCCTCGTTAACTGTTCGACCGTGGCCGCCCAACCGGGGTCACGATTCTAACAGATGCATTTTCAGTGAACTGTTCAATAACCCAAGATCTGTTAATCCGCCGAGGCCGCAGGCCCAGGCGTATTGGGGGTTAACTCAGGTACCCTCCACCTAATCCTCCTCTCTGCAGTCCGAAACTTTGGAACCACCCGTTTTTTGCATTCATTTCCCACCCCCCCGCCCGGCCCCCCTTTATTCGACAATCTTTGTGTGGGGTTCTTACTGTTGGGGCTCTCCCGCTCCTCCTCCGTCTCCTCCTTCTCCTCCTCCCCTCCTCCTCCTCTCTTCCTTCTCCTCTCCTTCATCACATCACGCGCTCATCCTCATGGGCACTCACACCACACACATTATCGACACTCACTCACACCACACGTTATTGTCATTCCTCTCCTCCTTCTCTGCCATCCTCATGGTAACCCACGCCACACACTTTCTCAGCATCATGCGCTCATCCTCTTGTCACTCACTCACACCACACATTACGCACACATTATTCCCCACATCTTTGTGTGGGGTTCTTACTTTTGGGGCTCTCCCGCTCCTCCTCCTTCTCCTCCTTCTCCTCCTCCCCTCCTCCTCCTCTCTTCCTTCTCCTCTCCTTCTCTGCCACACATCGTCAACATCACGCGCTCATCCTCATGGGCACTCACACCACACACATTATCGTCACTCACCCACACCACACATTACCTCTCCTCCTTCTCTGCCATCCTCATGGTAACCCGCGCCATCTCACTCATCACTCACTGATCACTCACTCACTCATCATCACTCACTTATCACTCACTCATCACTTAAACATCACCGCCACTAAACGCCTGTAAACGCCACTAGACGCCCTCTCTAGAGCGGTCTGTTGGATGCCGCGCCTCCGTGGGGGGCTCCTCGGCCACCACCCTCTGGAAGACTGTAAACGCCACTGAACGCCCTCTCTAGAGCGTTCTGTTGGATGCCGCGCGTGCGTGGGGGGCTCCCCCCTCTGACTGGAACACTGTAAACGCCACTAAACGCCTTCTCTATAGAGCGCTCTGTTGGATGCCGCGCGCGCGTGGGGGGCTCCCCGGCCACCACCCTCTGGAAGACTGTAAACGCCACGCCCTCTCTAGAGCACTCTGTTGGATGCCGCGCGCGCGTGGGGGCCTCCCCNCGTGGGGGGCTCCCCGGCCACCACCCTCTGGAAGACTGTAAATGCCACTACACGCCCTCTCTAGAGCGCTCTGTTGGATGCCGTGCGCGCGTGGGGGGGCTCCCCGGCCACCACCCTCTGGAACAGTGTAAACGCCACTACACGCCGCCCTCTCCAGAGCTGTCTGTTGGATGCCGCGCGCGCGCGCGCGGGGGGGCTCCCCGGCCACCACCCTCTGGAACACTGTAAACGCCACTAAACGCCGTCTCTAGAGCGCTCTGTTGGATGCCGCGCGCGCGTGGGGGCTCCCCGGCCACCACCCTCTGGAACACTGTAAACGCCACTAAACGCCTCTCTAGAGCGCTCTGTTGGGGGGGCTCCCCGGCCACCACCCTAGCGCTCTGTTGGATGCAGCGCGCGCGTGGGGGGCTGGCCTAAATCCTCGTCCCTACCTCTTGAACCGAGCAGCGCCACTTGGTGCGGGCCCAAGCATTGGTCGGATTCCCGGCTAGGAGCAGAGGAGCAGCATGGCTGCTACAGTGACAGGTTTTTTTTGACAGGCTTTCGGTTGCCAGGAAGTGAGCAGAGCACGACTGTACTCGGACTTGAGTGCTCGCTACGGTGGCCAGGATCCCGAGCCAGCCGCAGGTGTGTGTTTGTGTGTGTAGGTAGTGCCCAAGTGTGCTCTCGCCGCTCATAATTTGGATCGTACCTTGCGGTGCGTGCGCTCCTTCTCTTCGAGCTCTACTACAGCCAGCCGTAGGTGTGTGTTTGTGTGTGTCGGTAGTGCCCAAGTGTGTGCTCCTCTCGGCCGTTGCTTATAGTTTCGATCGTGCCGCCTTAAAAATTGCCGTCTGTTCTACGCAATCTTGTCACGTAGGACTGAGCTGAGGTTGCTTCTGCGATGGCGATGGCATGTCTTGAGCTGTCTTGTGCGTCTTGTTCTACCGGAGGCTACATTGGAAGCCATGGACTCATCCTCATGGTAACTCACACATCACACACACTACACTCACACACCACACATGCACACATCATGCACCATCTTCATGGTCACTCACACACCACACACAGTCTAAAACGCTCACACACCACACACACTAACGCGACTAAACGCATTCTCCAGACTGCTCTGTGGGAGGCCGCGCGCACTCGCTTGCGCACACCCACGTACGCACTCAATCGTGCACGCGCTCATTCGCTCACTCACACACTCACTTACTCCTTCAGTCAATCACTCCTATTCACTTCTGCACTCTTTACGAAAAGATAATCTTCACATGTGGGGTTGTCCGGTCCTTTAATTAGAATAGGGTTTTGGGGCCCATTATACTATAGTCATAATAAGGAGCCCCAAAATAGTATAGGTAATTTTTTAGGCCCCTATTTTAGCAATAAGATCCGGGGCCTGAGCTCCTCGACGCAGCCAGTCCGCACTGACGGGTTCCTGTGTGCAGAACTTAGCTTGGGGGCCTTTGTTCAATGGTTGCGGACGTACTTGCATGCAGAACGCAGGATGTGAAGTTCAAGGGAAGACGTGGTTGTTATCAACACACCTCTCCTTGTGAGTGCTACTCCTGCATTCTCCCAAACTATCCTCGTAATTCATAATCTTATCGTTGTTGCTCTTGTTGTTGTTGCTGTTGTTGTTGCTGCTGGTGCTGGTGCTGGTGCCGGTGCTTGTGCTGGCGCTGTTGCCGCTGTTGCTGCTGTTGCCGCTGTTGCTGCTGCTGTTGCCGTTGCTGTTGCTGTTGCTATTGTCGCGGTTGTTGTTGCTGTTGTTGGTGGTGGTAGTGGTGTGGTGTGTTGCTGCAGCTGCTGTTGTTGTTGCTGCTGCTGATGTTGCTGTTGTTGACGCTTCTGCTGTTCATGGTCGTTATTTCGACTGTCGCTGCCTGTCCTGCAGTTCGTTCTGCTCACTGACTGCCAGTGACGTTGCTGTGCTCAGCTCAAGCTGCAGGGCGTCGAAGCCTAGGATTCTGCTTGTAGTTAGTATTATTACAATGGCACTAGTTGTATGCAAGTATGTCTGTGTGAGGATATCGAAATGCAGAGGGCTCGGGGGTGGACGACGCAGAACAATGTCGGGATGCAGTGTTCAGAGGTAACCAGCTAAGATCAATGCCGAACATCTGAGCTTGGCAGTTGCAGCGTTCATGACCCCAACCAGCAAGGCCACTAGATATTGTAGAACCCCTACAGATTAGTACTGATACCAAATACGATGTCGAGTTCGAAAGCAACGACCGCCAGACACCTCGGGCTTTTCAGGAGGCTCGGCCAAGTTCTCTGCTTTGAACTTCATCTCCTCACCTGGGAGGTTTTGCTCTGTTTAACTGCCCTTTTCCGTACCCTAAGCCGTCAACCTGGAAGTTTGGGTTTCGGGGTGTATCTTTTTGGGGGTCTTCCAGCTGGCTTGAGGATGCTCTAGGGTTGTTGCTTCTTCCGGGTTTTTGGGGCTTCGGGGTTTAGCATCTCAGATTTGCGATTTGAAAAGTCTCGCAACTCGAACACTGCCAGACGATTAATTGGGCTTGGGCTCTGGGACTGCTCACGAATTAGCATCTCGGATCTGTGCGAAGGATCTTCGTATTGCGACGGTCTATATGCAGTCGAGACACAAGGACTTGGAGATCGCAGAGTTGCGATGTGGACTTTAAGTTTAGAAACGATGGGCACTTTGCATGGCTCAAGCGGATATCGGGAAGAAGACGCTTAGAAACAGTTCAGATCCAGCTCCTCCAGCAGAGCTTCCTAGTTGGTCTACAAACCATTACATCGAACAATTCCCTGCTCCCCCGCGCTGCAAACAGCAATCGAAATTCCACTTTTGAAACTTGAGCCTCAATCACGGATCAATTCAGAAAGCCGTTACCTGCTGCAACACTGTGCGAGATCCGCTCGCGAATGCATCTCGAAATTCGAGGCAAGTCTGACTGTCTACCGTCTCTGCCAGCAAGACACCAAAAGGAGCCACTTTGCATCGCCATCTGCCGCTGCCGATGTCCCTGGCCTTTCGAGCACCCAACGCTTGAGAGAATGTTGTATGTGCCCGACAGTCATTGTAGGGCTTCTTTCAAAAAACTTGGATTGAAACCGAGATCGGACGAGGCTCAGGGAAAACTCTACTGTCAAGGAAATGGTCCATGCAGTTTGCATGCCCGTATCGGATCAAACACTTGGCCACATCTCGCGACAATCTGCTGTATGTCAAGAAGTGCGGTTGGATGATTCTGCAGCTCCCAAAGCTGCAGACCCAATCTGTTTTGGAGGGAGTGAAGCAAAGGGCTTTCAAGTTTCCTCAACGGCAGTCGGCTTTAGGATTCTGGCTTCCGGGCTTTTTGGGCCAACAATCCACCGAGCAAGTATGCCAATGGTCTCGGGTTTAGTTTATAGCTTGGACTTGGGCCCCCGGATGTCCCCAGTACGGCACTGCCAAACTTTTCCAGAACCTACCGTTTCCACGGACTCTCTCTCTCTCTCGGTAATTGCTCTCAGAGCCTTTATGGGCGACACGGGAAATAGCCCTTGTACATTGGAGCCATGTTCTTCTTATTGGGATTACAACTGTACACTCAAACACTCAAACCCAAAGCTCCGAGTTGGCTCGCAAATCACGTGCGCCTGGATGGAGACCTTAGTCGGCGGCAAGGCTGACTCGAACGAACCCGGTGGATATGCCCTCGATCTGCTACTCCCAGACCTCCAACTCGTCTTTTCAACCCTGTCTTAACTCTTAGCCTCTACATACATACCCGGTAAAGGACGCCGCGTCTGAATCGGAGGCATCAAGCCGGTCATGCTTGCCCTCTCAAATAACTGAAAAACTTAAGCCCTCTTGGTGAGTCTAGTCTGGGATCAGGAGAACAAACGTTCAGCCTGTGGCACCCCTTAAAATCCTCTATCCCTCTAGAGCCCATCTTTGGAATGAAGCTCTTTTGTGAATGAAGCTCTTTTTGCATCTCAAAGATGCAACGACATCATGGCGACCCATGCCCTACCAGCTGGGCCCCGCAGACCTAAAACCCAGCTCAACTTGCCGCTCGGCCTCAAGCCTAAAGTTTAGGGGTTTAGGGTTTAGGGGTTTGGACTTTAGGGGTTTAGGGGTTTAGGGGTTAGGGGTTTAGGGGTTTAGGGGTTTAGGGTTTAGGGTAAACTTCAGACTCCAAGCCCGGGATCCTAAACTCCTTGCCCAGGCCTCACTCACCTAATTTAGGGGCCTTAATAATTAGAATAGGGCTTCGGGGGCCCATTATATTATAGTTATAATAGGGAACCCTCCAAAATTAGTATAGGGAATTATTTCGGCCCCTATAGTAGCTTGGGGCAAGATGCTGCCTGACCATTCAGCTCCGGCCTGCGAGGGGGGGAGTCTCACGTGTGCCGTGAAGTTGGAGAGGGCAGCTACGTGTGCACAGCTCGATCTGTTGACATTCGAAAACGAGGCGGTGTGTCGTCGGAAGTGTTTTTCCCGCTTTGTGTCACACCGAAGTCATCACCAGCTTCCTTGTCGATATCAACTACAGCATCACCAAAATTCTCACTGCCACCGCCAGCAACACCTCTTTCACAACCATCATCGTAACCACCGTGCCGTCATGACTACCGTCTACGTCGTCAGGCCCATTGTCATTCTCAGAATCCTGATGATCAGCATGCTACGTCTTCATCCTCCAAACCACTTTGGTTTTGAATGTCATCACCAACACAACAGCAGCGGCAACGGCCAGGACAAGACCAGCAGCAACTTCAACAGCAGAACTGCGCAAATGCACAGCAGTGCAGGATAGCACACATAGGGTAGTAGCAGTAGCAGTAGCACTAGTTGTAGCAACAGCCGCGCGGCACGCTGGTAGTAGTAGTAGCAGTAGTTTTGCCGTAGTAGTAGTAGTAGTCGTAGTAGTAGTAGGAGTCGTAGTGGTAGTAGTGGTAGTAGTGGTAGTAGTAGTAGTAGTAGCAGCAGCAGGAGTAGTAGTAGTAGCAGTAGCAGTAGTAGTAGTAGTAGTAGTAGTAGTAGTAGTTGTAGCCCCCCCCCTACCAACCACCCCTCTTACATACTCTTTTCGCACACATCCGTTTTACTCGGTATTTACAGCACTTTCGTCATGTAGGAACATCTTATGAAGCTTCAAAATTCACTTGCG
>BGNK01004906.1:0-29109 GCA_003297005.1 Symbiodinium sp. clade A Y106 | reverse complement strand
GGGGGGGGTGTCTAGTAGTAGCCAGTAGTAGTAGTAGTAGTCATAGTCGTCGTCGTAGTAGTGGTAGTGGTAGTGGTAGTGGTAGTGGTAGCAGTAGCAGTAGCAGTAGCAGTAGCAGTAGTAGTGGTAGTGGTAGTAGTAGTAGTAGTAGTGGTAGTGGTAGTGGTAGTGGTCGTCGTCGTAGTAGTAGCCATAGTAGTAGTTGTAGTAGTAGCAGCAGTAGTGGTAGTAGTAGTAGTAGTAGTAGTAGTAGTAGTAGTCGTAGTAGTAGTCGTAGTAGTAACAGTAGTAGCCATAGTAGTAGTAGTAGTAGTAGTAGTAGTAGATGGTAGTAGTAGTCGTCGTCGTAGTGGTACTACTAGTACTAGTACTAGTACTAGTACTAGTACTAGTAATAAATATTTTGGCTCCCCCTTGGCTGATCCGAAGAACGCATGCAGGTAACAAGTATAGTAATAGATATAGTAATAGGAATACTCAGAGTGATAGTAACAGTAGCAGCAATGGTAATTAGTAGGACTTGTAGTAGTAGGGGTGTCAATCCGATCGGAACTCGCCATCGTCGACAACCAGCCCTTTGCGAAAATGATTTTGCAGGGCTACCTCTCAGGGATTGAGCTCTTGTAAAACTTACTTACATGCTGCGTCGAGAGTCAAATGGAAAGTGGGTTCCCCTCTTGACGACTGGCTTACAACGAGGCAGGCTCAAGGACAAGGCAAGCAATACTTTGAATACACACGCATATAATTGCAGCCTGGACTTCCCCCTCGCAGCCTGGACTTCAGCCCTTCCAGTACCGCTGCACCGCCCGGATGCACCCACGGACGCGACGGCTCCGCCATTGTCAGCTCTAGTGCGTCGTGCTTGTAGCAACCGAGGCTGGAGAAATTATGCCAGCTGGCTTGCTCATAAGTGTTGTCCCACGCATGGACAATTTGGTCTCGAGGTTCCTGCTCATGCCATAGCAAGACATGTCGACAGGGGCCGTGGGTGCACTAGCTGAAGCACTCTCAGGGGACGGGGCAGCTTTGCCTGTCGCTATTTCCCAAGATGTCATGCCTGCTATATTCGGAGCCCTTGGCTGCCGCGGCACAATGTGAACAGCGAAATGCATGTCTCGTTGATCCAAAAGCGGGAAATCTACCTACGTACAACACGTTCAACGCCTCTCCCTCTTCAACCATACTACCAAAGCTTTCGAACATGAGTGTTGAAAGAGATAGACAACTCTGGAGTATGTGTGCTGGCCCATTGCTTCAGCAAAAGCGGCGGGGACCTAAAGGCTGCAAGCGTCCAGGGGAGTATTGGGTGCAGAAGGGTTCCTTCAAACATGAATTGATTGTTTGCGCTTCTGCTATCCATAAACCGATCACAGGCAACTGCGAGTGTCCACGCTTGTTCGCAGTATCACATGCGAGCGCTCATGAAAGGTGGAAGCTGCCATGGGCAACGGATGGCTTTGTGTTGGCGAACACCAGCTTTTGCATACCGTTTACATACACCTTGTATGATCATGAACTTTGAGATTCACCATTCGGGCTCGCGGCTCCTCTCAGTGTGTTTTTCATTTGTTGTTGTGCCAAGTCTCGCGGTTCTCGTGCGACCGAGAAGTCACGACATCTCAGGCCACATGCAAACTCTAGACCGTACATATTCACGAGAACGACTGCTAAACTGTCGACCCCGCTCCCTTCATATGAACTTTGTAGCATGAACAGTTCATGCTGCACACGAACACTATGGAACAGCAACTAACGACAAGAGTCTCGAAATCTGAAAAAAAAACGCTTGTCCAAAGTTGAAGTTTAACCCCCCCCCCCACACACACAGAGAAGTGCGATTCAGAAAAATGCCCACTCACAGGAGAAACCCTGTGGCAGCTGACCTCGAGCTGCCACATCTGTAGCCACGAGTACAGCCGGGCCAGGAGAAATCTCGGCCAGCTCACCTGGGAGACGTTCTGTCTGTAACTGGAGGGAACGGCTCAAAGTCAGGATACTAGGTCAAGCTTCCGGCTCTAACAAACTCTAACAACCTGGTATAGATTGCTTTGGCTCCCAAGAGACGGATAGAGTCGACCTCTGAAAGTAGCGCAGGCTTTGTAGCGTCGAAGGGCTTCGGCTTGGAGTTTCGCTTCCAAGGTCCCTCTCCCACCAGTGCACAGTCCATGCGAAATCTGATCTACAAGAGTTCGGAGCAGTGCCGCAAGTTTTGTACCACAAGTGAGCCGCCATTACCAAATCCCTCAAGCAAGCGGCACGTGTACTCTCCTCTCCATCTATGATCTGGGGCATATCTGGGGCCACGCCACCCAGCCCGCCTCCATACACACGCCGACACACACACACACACAGAGACAGACAGACAAACAGACAAACAGACACAGACACAGACACACCCACACGCACGCGCGCACACACACACACATTCACTCACACACACACACACACACCCGCACACACACACACAGAGACACACACACACGCACACACACACACACACACGCGTGCAGACAGACAGAAACAGGCAAGCAAGCGAGCAAGCAAGAGAGGCAAGCAAACAAATGTACATAAATGAACGCATACATACATACATGAATATGCATGCATGCATACGTAAATACATACATACATCCATGCATGCAGACAGCAGGTCCGCTTACGTGATTTGCGTGCACATGCATGCATGCGTCGGCATACATCATTGTGATCGTTTTGAACAGCTCATGTGTGGACACATCTATGCTAACCTTTGGCCTATCATCTTTCCATACCCCTCGCTCTCGGCACCAACTAATTACGGTGGCAGCCAGTGGCATGTGTTTATGTGTGTGTGTGTGTACGTGTTCGCGTGCACATGTTTTTTTCCATGGAACTGTGCTTAGCCACCGATCGGACTTACTTTCCATCTTACCTGCCGAACTACCTACCTACTTACATCTGTGTACGTAGCTGTACATACCAGCATACCAACATGCAAAACAGCCGATCATGTTAGACACTCCTGTTTGGGGACATCTGCATGTACGTTTGTGTGCATCGACTGCTTCATGTAAAATTATTTGTTTAATTACCAGGTGCTGCGAGCACAATTATTCTGTGAAAGGGGAAACCTCGCGCAAGGAACTCCAAAAATGGGAAAGCGGGCATGAGATTTCGTCCGGCTTGTCTGCTACCACAGAAGAGCCGGGACGACGTCGGCTGAAGCGCCCAATTTTCCAGCAGCAACATGTTTCTGGTGCTGGATCTGTGATGGAGCCAATGCGAACTGACTCACACCACCCTACGAGAGCCAGGGCAACTCGGATAGCAATCGAACTGCAAGCGCTTTAGGCTGAGCTTTCATAGAGCTCCGAACCCTTGCGGCATGGTCTCCCTGTCGCCTGTCCACAAATGGGTGGCGTCTAAGTGTGGAAAAGCTACGTTAACGGTCGCAGAGAGAAGCAGCACCGGGTTTACGTGTCTGCAACTCACTTGATATTTATTGAAGTTTCACCTGAGACTTCCATCCTTCTCTCTGCGGCCTTTGGGCTGCACGTGAAGGTCAAGGCTTCGCACCCGGGGCCCTTGGGTGTAGATATAGTGCTGATCAAGAGCTCTTGTTGTGTAGAACAGACGGCTTCAGTGTCGAAGAAGCCTAGAGCCTTGAACCTTGTCGTGAAGCCGCGATGGCGTCAGGACGGCTGCAGCTGCGGTGCCTCAATGGGCATTTAGTCACAGTGCGCGGGATGTGCATCCGGGAAGTCTGAGACATCTTTTCACGGTTGCGAGGGCTGCCAAGGTCTCTGTCACGAGGATGTGGACAAAAACAATCCTATTTGGGCTGCGCAGCTTGCAATGGCCTTGAATCTAAGAGCAAGCCTGCCACTGTGGGGTGCCCGACGCGAGCCGATGCTCTGCAAAACAAGCCGTCGTTCCGCATTGCTGCGTCGGCCCCTAGACACCTTCAAACTAAAGCCCCAACACCCGAAAACCCGCAACAACCCTAATCCCTATAAAGCCAAAAAACATCTAAAACCACAAAACTATCCAAACAACACTAGATGCTACAGATCCAAGACGGGGGAGCCCCAGACCGATGCTCAACTTTCTCCCAGCAAGAGCTTGTGGTCTTAAGCGCGGGGTTAGTTAGTTAGTGTTAGTTGGGATTTGCCTACAAAGAAACGGAAGGGTTGTTCAGCTGTTGAGTTGGAATTGCTTTATGTAGCAAGGGTTTTTAAGCTGTTGTTGAGCTGGCAGTGCTTTTTGTAGCGATTTTCCAACTAGTTGGCTATAGTCAAAATAGCTACAGTGTTTCGTTCTTCAAGACTCGAGACGATCACGGCCACAACTCTACTACTAAACTCTAGCGGCCCTAAAACTCTAGCAACTCTAGCATGCCCACTTCAGCTCAGTGACAGTATGCTTCACTCTGTGAGCCGGTTATGGTCTTGAGTCTTACGTTTCCCTGAAACAAGGATGGCGCCACTGACAACTGCATGTCAGCGTGATTCATTCAAGTTTGAAAATTGCTTAAAGTAGCAGCTTTCTGAAGACCCTCAAGCTGCTGACCGAAACATGTTTACATAGCCAAGATGCCGGAACTGTTGGAGCCTGCAATCGCGCACATTGCCTCAAATGGTCAAGGTTTGTCATGTCTGGGCAATGAGGATGAATCACGATCGAAATCAAGTTCAATTATACACAACCCAAAATTCTAAGTTGTGGAGGTACAAGTCCGAGAAGAATCATGCAGGGCTAGGTGTCCTTGCGTGCTTGTGATTTAGCACATAGCGGTTTGCAACACAGGCTGACGGCAAGTAGCGACAAAGCGTCCGGAAGAGCGCATTTCTTGAAGACGAGTAATCGATTGTCGAGGCGGCAAGTGCTGAAGGAGCGGAGCTTCGCTTTCTTGCGTGACTCCCAAGGCACAGCCCGCTCCAGCAAGAAAGTATTGCCGCCTAAATCTTCAAATCCATCTGTGGTTCTCGGAATTTCATCGGCCCTCTCTCCCCGATATGACTGTGTAGTTGGGTTTCTCATGAGAAGCAATGATACCTCAATTTCATAGCAGTCCGAAAAATGCTAGCGTCTGCTTCTTCCTGACTTTTTGAAGCTCCCAAAAAGATATAATGCAAGGGACCAATTGCCAACAACGGGAGGGTAAAGGAACCATCGGAAAGACCAATCATGTGGAACATCGGGAGAGTAGGACGATGTGCCATGCTCAGCATTCAGCACCTTGCAGGAGCAATACATGACGACTGCAGCTAATACTAGGCAACTTAGTAGTACTAGGTGGAAACATAGTGATAACATGAAGGAAATCATCAATAGGCATCGCGATGCGCCACAACATGCACACCGGGGTACTTGCTAGCGCATGGACAGGAAATACTGGCAGCAAGTCCCTTACTCCTTCGCCACGGTGCTGGCCCGGAGCTCAAAGAAATCTGCTAACTGCTTGACGATACCCGTGCACCAAAAGCGACGAGTCGCTGCTTGTAGCTGTCGCGCAGCTGCTGGCATGCTTCCAGTTCCTCCTACCAGCACGGTCGAGTCTGAGCCGCACAGCCGACAAACAAACAAACAAACAAGCAAGCAAGCAAGCAAGCAAGAAAGCAAGCAAGCAACACAAAACACACACACTGCCCCAAGGCTGCCTGAGCTAACGCAGTGAGGATCCCAGCCCTGACCGCTTAGTGTTGCTTGATGTGCGACGATCCTCACGAATTCACGCGGTTGGAGTGTGTGGCTGGATTGATCGTGACGGTTGGCTGTGCCACAACTCATCTTGCTTGGCAGGCTGCTGGAAGCTTGTATTTTGTGTAGATTCGAAGCTGGGTAGTCCGAGTGCCTTTATATGCAGGATTTTTAAATGCGCCATGTCTCAATCTGTTATACCGCTTGGATGTTGCCGTTGAAAAACAAAAGCTATACTGACTGACCAAGCGCAGTTCTGTGCTAATTGTGCATAGGCCACAGGGACGGATATGGTGTGAAAGCAGGTGATGCACAGTGGCATACTTGAGCCCAGAGCCGTGAAGCACTTGCTTCCACATCGATATGCCAGCAAGAACCCGGTAGCTAGCCTGGAGCTTGCCAATGGCTTGCAGTGCGACTTCAAAGCGCTGCGCCAAAGCGTTCTGGGCAGCCATCCCTGCCAAGACTCTGCCAAGGCAAGAAGCAAACAGGTAGTTTGGGAGTTCGATAGGGGTGTCGGGGTTCCCAAATCTAGATTCACCGTGCGTCCACCGCACCCTCAAATTGGATACTGTCGAGACACACACACACACACACTCACTCGTTTCGCACAGGAAATATAAATGTAAGTATATACGTATATGCGTATACATATGTATGTGTATAGGTTTTTATGTACGCACACATAGTTACAAAGATGCATGCATGCGCACACACACACACGCAAATACATGCATACTTACATGCTTGCCTGCATATGTACTTAACTTAACATACAGGCATACATGCGCACATAGCAGGCATGCACCACTATGTATGGATGCATGCCTGCACGGCTGCATGGGTGTATGCGTGCATGACTTGTGCACAGATAAAGCCGCACATCCCATGGAACAGACAGACACACAGAGACACATCTCCATGCACGTGCATGCGTAAATGCTGTCACACATGCAGCTGCTAGATGTACGTGCGCATGTGCATGTGAGTACGTACGTACGTCAGGATATAGACGAAAGGGGAAACACAGAAAACAAGCAACGGCTAGAAATGGTTTGTATGTACATATGCATGTAACCATGAAAGGCTTCGGATCTAACTACTGCCCACGACCGGAAGGGCCTGAGTTTTGACTACACTGACTACACGTGTAGACTTTGGTAGACCCAGTAAACACGGCCGTTGTGGTGACCCAGCAACGAAAGACGCATCAGATCGCCAAGGCCTGATGTCCTTGAACTGGTACATGCATCTTCTGTCCGCATGCCCGCCCGAGAACCCCACAAAGCAAATGCCTGTCCGCTGCTGCTCGAGCTTTTGTTGAAGCTTGCCTGTCTCCTTTCACGAATCGGTCCGGATTTCCGAGTGGAGCTGAAAGACTGCAGCTACAGAAACCCGTGCTCTACACTGTTCGATCCTGGGACCAGCCTTGACAATGTCATTCAAGCTAAGACGCAACAGAAGCGCGATGCATAGCAGCTGTTCACGTATGGACGCACCCGGATTGTGCTTGCTGTTCGAGCCGATTGCGCTCTCGCTGCACATACCGTCTTCAAGTCTTATCACCACTATCACCAACATCACCCGCATAGCATCAAGGTCAGCATCCTTTGGGAAGACCACTCCCAATCGCGACAACTCGCAAACGTTGGTTGCATCTGACTCGCAGAGCAGTGCGAATTTTCTCGGCGCGAGGCACTCCATGGCTGCACGTCGAGTGGGTGCGCATGAGTGCGCGCTGTGTCATGATCCAGTTCCGGTGTCTGGCGGGGTATCGGCGGTGACAGCTGTTCTGCCCGCTGGACTGTTGAGCCACGAAAACTTCTAGCATTCTAGCTGTTGTTAGGCTTGCAGCTTCCCGCAATGCTCCCGCAAGGCGTCCTGCTGCAGCGCGTCACGCTGCCTGGTAATGGTGTCTACCTGCGGCAAGAAACTCACAGCATTCCGGGGAGCAGGTGTTCCGGGGTGAAATAGCCTCCAGCCAACCGAGAGACAAACTTGACTCGAAGAACCATCACACCAATAAATCAACATCACCAGGACCATCAGACTCACCAGCATGCATCACCTTCAGAATGATGATCGCCATCACCGAACCCATCTCGGTCGTGGTCGTGAGTACGGTTATCATATCATCATTATCATCATTGCGAGCATCATCATCGTTGCTCCTATCCTCTCTGGAGTCACGATGACTATTCTCATGATCATGGCCACTCTGCCCACTTTCGAAACACATGAGCATCTGTCTGAATTTGGGCCGTGAGGGTCTTTATAAATGAGAGTGCCACACTCTCTGGAGTACTCGAGAAAGGCATCGTGGACTAGACAAGCCTCCGCAGGTTCGCAACCCTTGCGCCTGGATGCGCAGTTGCTGCAGCTCTGAGTCTTTCACGGCCGCGACAAGCGATCCTGCCCGTTTTCAAGCGTGGGTATGCGCGGGAAAGGCAGTGGAGCGGTTTAGGCTTTCAGTTCCAAAATCCTCACATCCGGAACAATGAAAGCTGCAGCTTGAAGCTTCCTCCGTGAGAGCACAAGATAGGGAACATGATGCGACGCTCGGTGGTATGCTGTGCCAGGTTTCTACAGCTCGGAGGCTTGTCCCTAGCTTCGGAATTCGATGCACCTTCAGAAGCTGAAGTTTTGGAATTATGTGCCGGGACTTGGGTTCACGCACACTAGAAACCTGGGTGCCAGCCCTCACGGACCACAACGGGATTCTAGAGTCGCCAGCTCACCCGGAAAATGGAAGCGACGCCCCTCAACCAAAATTGCGATCTGGGACGGCCAGATCGAGAGGGCGTCAAATCATTGTGACTGACCCATCTGGTGGCTGCACGAAACTTCCCACGGGCTGGCGTGGGTTGACCCTCAATCAATTCCCGAATTCGTGATGAAACTGTCGTTTGTCAGGTGGCTGCAATATCATTCTACTAGTTCTTGTGCAGATCACTTGTTTCCTCAGCTCGGGACACTTTAAAGGTAGCTGGTTGGTTCAAAGGCTGCACGGCTCTCACACCCAGAATTCCAGAATGAGTCGAATTCCTGGCCCGCAACTTGGACCCGACACCTCAGACTATCACATGCCACTTGATTGAAGGCTCGAGCGTGGTCTGCCGTTTCGCAAAGTTTCCAGGATCCAAAGCCACAGAGCCTAGCGTGAAATCCTTCCCCAGGAGTCTGCTTTGTCAGGGCCTCCAGGAACAGAAGCTGGCTGCGTGGCCGACTGCAGTTTGTCGACCTGGAACCACCCCCAGAGTCCCAGAGCCAGCCCTAAGGCAGGCTACAAGTGACCCCCGTGTCGAGAGGGAGCCGGAAGGGAACGAGGTTTCTTGTCCAAGTTCTTGAGAAAAATATTCCGAAAGCTGGCCTTCTACATGGTGGTCGGCATGGTTCAGAAGAGGTGAGGCTCAGCTCGCGTCTCGAAGCACCCGCGCTCCAACATATCAGCCGTCGGAGCAAAAACAACATTGTACCTTGGGGGGATGTCCTGCTGCGCCACCTCGCAGCACAGCAAGTGCTTCTACGAGATTGACTGCGTATGCACCGAGATCACAATCTAAACTCAACTCTGCAACTCGTGGGGTGAAATCCAAAGGGGGAATACCCAAAACACAAGAGGCACAAACTTGGAGCCCATGCAGACATCAGGCTCCAGTATATGTAATACTGTTACAGTAAGGTCATATAATACTCTATAGTGCATTCCGCCATAATGTCATGACATACTGTAGTATGCTATAATATGCTATACTGCACTACAGTACACCATAGCCATATTCATATACTGTAGTATACTGCGATATTCAAGGCCCTGTAGCGGCATGCCTAAGACCTGGCCTCCTGCTGCAAGTCACTAGCCTGCAGTTCGGCAGACCGGCGCCGAGCCATTTCCAGCTTGAGCTCACCTCAAACAGTGTGGTGTTCAGGGTTGTTTGCCTTCTAGACGAGCCCGGATTGCAGGGTTTACAAGTCCGGCACAAGATATGCTTCCCTCTTGGGGACATCAGGCGTCAAGTAACAGTACACACCGAGTCTTCAAGATTTAACAAACGACACACCGAGGCAGCACATGATTTTTCTGTGCAACTGCGCATTTGTCACACATCAACAGTGACGGTATCGTCTTGCGAACTGCTCACACTGACTCATGGCATAGGGCTCAGGGTTCCAAGATTAGAAAAAAAGGAAAATAGGTTGCAAAGTGCCTCGCTGTGGGCGGCAGTTCCGCTGCACATTTTCCACTAGAATCCCGTTCTCGCCGCAGTCTCCCGGTGAAGGGGAACGGCTTTGAAAAGTTTGACGTGTACAAAGCGTACTAGGGGGCTTTGCAGTGTGGTCTCGCGAACCCCTCAAGGTGATGGGGGTTCGGTTTTGATGGAAACTCTCCAAGAGCCTTGGCTCTTATGGGGGGTCCCGTGCTGGAGCGGTCTCGGAATGCAGGTGTGCCGTACTTGGGGGACTAGGACTGGGATTGGCAAAGGAATCGAGGAGGCTCGAACCAATGTGGGTTCCCCGACCTTCCGCAGCTTCTCTTGCTCGGTCAGCTGCTTCCTTCGCGGTGAGCACCTTTCAGCTTCAAAAGCTCGGCAAGGGAGCTGGGGTATCGGGGTGCTGATCGTACTGCTTCGGGTATTGCAAGTTGAAGTCGTCACTCAATGATACCCCTGCTTCGAAGGCCCAGTGACCCAAACCAGAAAGCATGTGCTTTCCCATCGCTTCTTTATTCCGCACACATGCTGGGACGAAAAACTCCAGAGAGACAAACAGCATCTTTTACAATTTTGCAGGAGTTGATGTTGCGGACGTTCCGACCGGCCTTACATCTAAGCCCGAAATCAATGAAACAACCGACGCAGGGAACAACTCTGCCGCGGGCCTCAGCGGCCTCACGTCCTCGGATCTAGGGACTTCTGCAGGGTTTCACGGTGCTGATTGCTTGAGATGAAACTCGGTAAGTAGTCATAGTGTTTTTGGCAGTATAGTATGTATATTGTATATATATATATATGTATGTTATGGATGTGTATATGCCCAAGCATACATGTGTATATGCGTGTATGTATATATATATATATATGTATGTATGTATGTATGTCTGTACGTATCGACGTGTTTATATATATATATATATTCATGTATGTATGTATGTATATATATATAGATATACCAATATAAGTATACATGTAAATATGTGTATGCATATATACTTATCTGTGCATACATACATCCATACATACATGCACATACTTGTTTGCATCTGTAGGCACTCAAAATCCCCCTACTAAGTTGCAAATCTGCGCAGAATAATATCCGAAAGCCTTATCTATGTATAGGTTTACACAGTTGAGGTTGCTATGACTTCATGATTTCCGGCGTGTAGACTGTGATCTCCGTCCATAGCTCGCTGGGATCACGCCGGCGAATTGAAAAGAACCACATAATGCTACCGAAGCGGGGGCGAAGAGACATCACTCTACTGGATGGGCACCTGGGCACCTCGGATTCAAGCCGTGCGGCTTGCCTCCGCGGCATCCGCGATGGCCTTTGAAGCAAGGGAAGTTCGAGGCGTTGACCATGTATATACCGAAAAACTATGCCGAGGAAGGCTTGTGAATGCTTCAACTTGCCCCGAAGCGCCAAAATTACTTCCAATTGCACGTGGTAGTCAGCTGCCACCGCAATCGGCACGATGACATTCGTAAAACGACCGTGTGTTTTGCTGGTGGGACCTGCGTGTTAGGCATCTGCCATGTTAAGCTGGCATGCGGGTGCTCCAGCGCCCAGTATCATTGTCATCGAAGGCATTCGGAATTCACTGTTCGCACAATCGAGCACATGCCAACAACTAGTCTCACTGGCGTTCCCTTCTGCCAGCAGACCTCCTCCCCCTACTCTGTCTTGTGGCTCGTTCCTATCCACAAAACGGGGTGAACTTGTATGGACGAAGCGCTCCCATGCGCAGAATGAGATTTCGGGCAGCACGGAATTACCAATACGATTTCGAGGCTCTTAGTTAGTTCTGAACTATAGCCAAAAATAAACAATACACCAAAGCACTATTTCAATTTGCACGGGCCCGACTAAGACATATGACCCATAAACCTTAAATATTACAGTGAAATCTTAATAAGGAACCCAAACACAGTACGTATTGGTAAACACTGGCAGACGAAGACGTCGCCAAGTGCAACCAATGTTTTGTCCGTTGCACAAGGCACCCAGAACAAGAAAGTACCAAACAAAGTCTCTCATGTTTCCAGTCACTCAGGCATCAGATGCCCGTCATTAAAGGAAAATGAAATGCCTCAAACCCTTGAGAGTAAGTGGTGGTCTTGGGCTGGGTATGTCTGAGCACACCCTATAAGCCCTTCCCCAGAACCCAGAGACTCCAATATCCCTTAATTAGGGAATATATACCTTAAATCATACTAATCATTCGGAATCCTACCATTAGAGGTAGATTCCCTCAGGGATCATTATCAGGAATCCCACCATTATTTAAGGTATATTCCCTAATTGAGGGATATTGGAGTCCGCTAAACCCTAAACCCTATAGATCCCTTATAGGAAACCTTAAAGGAACCTTTATAGATCCCCTAGGAGTCTCTGGGGAAGGAGGACCGCCTGCTGGGCTCGCGCAGACTCTTCGCGAATTTCGCGCGCCCGGCGCTCCTCACCGGCCAGATGTTTGCATTGGCGTCTCTGCTCAGAACTCTGGGAGTTTCAGAAAGTGAGGAACCTCAGAAAAATCTTAATCTTACATAGTAGGATCTCTATATTCTCTGCCAGCAACCCCAGACAAGGCATCCATATCGAGGCTCGTGCGGCTAAATCTAGGAAATGCCTGAGATGTTCGGATGCTGACTGTCTCTGGCTTGTTTGGTCAATGCAGTTTGTAGTCCGTGGGAATGAGTCTTACAGGCCTGGGCAGCGGGTTTCGCAGGAGTAGCACCAGTCTCATGTTGTGCCCGTCTCATGTTTTTCTGCAAATTATCTGGAAAGGCGCGATATCACCTCCGAGCCCTAGGCCCAGATTTGAAAACACAAGCGAAAGCCCATGAGACCTTACCTGAGGTGCTCCTGAAGCAGCTCTCGCTGCCGCAGCTCCTCCTTGGCCACTTCCAACTCAGCACGCTCCTGTTAAGGCCACAATCCCAGGTTGAACTGCTATACTCATAAGGACATTTAGGGGGGTAGGGGGAGGGGGGTAGGGGGCCGTAATGCCCATAAAACGGACTGAATAAGGCCTATTTAAGGAAGTATACTCCCCTACCCCCCTCCCCCCTACCTCCCTAAGGGTCCCTATGATATACTGCTCGACTACGGGCCGACACACTTAACATGAGGTTTCGTTGAGTGAATTGCTAATTGGACTGACATGTCAACAGTGAATCGGAAACTGCCCGGAATGGCATTTGTCATTCTGAAACTACACCAGAACTTCTTGGCGGCGTATTCGGCTCTGATGGACTCATGCGCAATTCACTGACAGTTTTGTTGTCCATGCCTGTCGATTCGAGAGGCCAGCAGATTGCAGACTTAATACGATAGGAATACAGGGTAATTTAAGACTACGAATACGGGGTATACAAGGCGCTGTATTTATATTACCTCATTATTGTAAGATGTTGGAGAATCGGAGAAAGACCGAAAGACCCCCCCAAGCGTGTGTCGCAAACCTCGGCCATGAATGCTGCAACAACGTCGGACACACCATAAGCTTGCCCCCAGTATCTACATACACGCATATGGCCCATGACTATCCCGGCCCCCGAAGTCAAGTCACATGCTTTCCGGCACAGAAGCCCACTTGTGGCCTTGTCTCGCTCTCGGTAAGCAACGGCTTCACGCTCGAGGAACTTCTGCCTGGAGGCTACCATTGACACCTGCTAGTTACGAGCTACTACTACTACTACTACAGTACTACTACTAGTATGAACAATTGTGCAGCAAGTGCTTCATGGTCCGAGGCAGAGATCTGAACACCTGTGCCTGCGGTCATTGGCCCATCAAGCCTCCTTCACCCTCAACTTTTCAAAATCAAAGCGTAAGCCCGAGCGAGGTTTGAGCCGTGAGCCATCCTCGGAAACACAACCGTCCAAGAGCCCATGCTGCTGGTGGGAGTCCGTTCGCAGTGGTTCCCGCCCCTTGACACGACCTCGCTCCCTCAATGGAAGCACGGTTCAGGGGTTGGAAGAGGTTGGAGCAGCATGCCCAAGAGCGAAGTGGCCACGATGTAGCACTGTATAGTGAAGGCTCGGCTGACTGTTTTTGGCGCTACCGCATGTTTGCCGTGTTCAAGGCCCTGAAAACCCATACAGTATGAAGCCTATGGCCCATAATCACCATAAGCCTTAGACCCCAAACCCAAAGCCAACAAGTCCGTAGAAAGCCCACCCAAACATAATCTTTGCAAATGCACATCGCTACGGCAAACGACTCTGATACACCTATGCCTGCGAGGACCGCAACCGCACCTCCCAGTACCCAAACACCCCAAAACAAACAGCAGCTAAACGAAAAGCAAAAGCAACAGCACTAAGATTCTTAGATCTCCAAACCCGCACCAACACGAAACTCTGACACTATCAACACCACAGCACTCTAATCCGGGATGCTCTTGGTGCGCGAGCTGTGCTTCGAGTTCCCCCAGGCGCTGCTGGTAAGGCATGCTCTCGTTGACAAACCTCGTCGCTTGGGGTTGATTTTTTGTTTTGACGCCTTTTTCCGTCTGCTAGTGTGTCCACACCCTAGTGTCGGGGTGTAGGGTCGTAGTTGAGGCATGAGGGCTTTAGGGTGTTAGAGTTTGAGCAAGTGCAGGGACATCATAAGCGGATCCGGGCGCTAGCTTTACGATGCAGGGTTTCGGTTTTAGGAAGCACCGGGCCGACGTGTGGATGCTGAGCTTAAGCCGCTAGCGGTCGAGTTAACAAATACAAATAACAACAATATCAATTAACGGCTTCCGCCTGGGACCGAAGCTATCTCTGCAGGTTCGCTGAAAATCAAGTCAGCCGTCTTCGCCGCTTCAGTAACAAAACTAGCCACGATCGCATCGACAAAGGGTTTCAGGGTTGATGGAATTTGAGCACTTGGGGGATTCAAGCGTTTTTGCCTCCTGCAGTCAGGTCTGAACACTCCATTAAGTTTACAGTGTCGGGCTGTCTGGCTTGGGGCCCAGAGTTTCTCTAGGATCGTGTACTTTAGAGTAACTTTCGATCCTGCATCGCCAGGCAGGCAAGGCGCCTGCCTTGGCCTCCCCTAAATCCGAAGACCCTTGGCGAAGGCCATGAAGAACGGAAGTCAAGCCGCTCGTACTCTGCCGCCTCAATCTGCTGCCTGTGCCTCTCCTGAAGCTGCTCCATATCCTCGCGGCTTTAACACGGTGCAGAATTGCAGGTTGGAGTGCAGGGTCCGGTAACGTAGCTGCGACGAGGACTTAGCGTCGCGATTCCCATCTTCTCGCCATGAATGCTGGTATTTCAATGGCTGTGCCGCGCAGGATACATGTCCATGTGATATCACTTGTTGTACGACGCTTGCAACGCTGCTTCGCATGCCCTGTCCAGTGGCGATGGCAAGAGTCGAAGAAGCAAGTTCCACTTCCTTTCTAGCCTACAAGTTCAAATCCCAAACATGCATCCTAATCAATGCAGGGGTCTCAACAATTACAAGAGAGTTTTGGGACTTTTGGGGCGTATTCTTTGATATTAAAGAAATGCGACCTCTATATGATCTTGTCAGCTGCTGCCTGCATCTGCTGATGGGATCGCCGCTCCAGAGAATCCACAGCCGCCATGGCCTTGCATGCTCCGATTTAGTCTTGAAATTATCTCTACACAAATAGGCCACGAGTGCCAAGCTATCGATCGTTCAGGGGGTGGCGAGCGTTCAGCTTCGACCCAAACTGCAGATCGGCAGACTTAGACAATGCTTGTGAAGGGGTTATGGTGTAGTTCTTGGGGTTTCCAGCACTCACAACTGGGACAAGCCTGGCAAGGTTTGGGGTATTTAGGGTCAAGGAGGCTTGAAAAGTAATGTGCGCTTTGCACGGATGCAAGGGAAAAACCATGCCCCCTCGACACGGCTGCCAGGGGCGGCCTTTTTTTGAGCAGGGACTGCAATGCACCAAGCCCTGGCCTAAACCCTAAGTCTTCTTCGGAAAGTTGGGCTGGAGGTTTGGAAACATGAAGACCACATGAAAACGGAGAGCTAAGTTGAACTGGCATTCATGCCACACCGCCAGGCTATGTTGTGTGCTACACAATGAGACACTTACCGAATTCTGTAAGGCATCGTGAAGCCGAGCTTGTTGTATACATATACAGTGAATGCCAGAGAGGCGCTAGACGTTAGTTTCGACTTGGTAACTTAACTTACAAGTCCTGGTGGAGCAGACTCAAACCGCTGCCCATTCTTTATATCCCATATGTACCCGAGCAGAGCTACAGTCTGTTCTGGTCTGTCGTGGATAAAGTACGTCCTAGTCCAACACACATGAATGCTTACCGTCGGAAGCGTGTTGCACCTCAACCCGACTCTAACTGTAGGGCACGAAGATACACTGAACACCAGTCCGAGGTGCATTGCAATACATCGTTAGACCGAAAAGCTGGCGCAGCTGTGGGGATTATCGCGCAAGGTGGTGCCGGAGTTCGGATACTCCATCACCTTTATCCTACATCCTAAATTCTTGATATCCTTCATCTGTGAACGCCCAGCCACCTGCTGCAGCTCCACGGACAAGGAGGCGCTCGTTGCTCTGAGCTCATCCCTCTCGTGCATGAGTTGCCTGGGTCTCTAAACCAGCAACTACCAGTAGTATGACAGTATAACTGGTTAGGGCCTAGGTACTTGGCTCCGACGCCGGGTGTGAGTATTTCTCTTTGGCTGAGCCGCTTCAAGAATGCACTGCGTGCGGTCCCTGGCATGCGAAGTTATCCTGATGCTGCAGCCTGTCGTTCGCCCAACTTTCAACCAGAACTTCATAACATGGAACTGGCACACGGTAAACATGGGGGCCATATTAACCAGAATAGGGTCTTGGGGGGACCGAACAATACACGTAGAGAGCATAGGAACCATAAAGAGACTAAGATTACGAAATGTATTACTGATCAGGGAAGACAGCCGAGACACTTCGCAAGCATCTCACCGGTCCCGCATAAACGCAACAACAGGCACAAGTAGTATGGGTTTAGGGTTTAGTATGTGCTCAACTGCTTTTTTTACACCTGGGCTATGCATTGCTCAACTGCTTAAAGCTCGAACCCCGAAGCTTTAATTCCCTATTCCCGCCTCCACCTGGAACCCTACTACCCTGCCATGTCAGATGAGTCTCTGGACGCGCTCCTCCATCCTTCGCTCCTTCTAAACTTTTGCATCCGACGCAATCCGTATAGGGGCAGCTAAGTGTTTTACAGCCAGGATGTATTGGTTTCCCCGAATGTTTTGAGAAACCTTTATCGAAGGGGGTCAGGATCGTTTCAAAACATTCTTCGGGTTTGAAAGGCACCAGTTTGGGGGGGTCCAAGAAGCAACATGTCCAGAGCGTAGATTTGGGCTAGATACTATGGCAATGGACACTTCCCAGGTCCGACTATGCGACTGCATGTCGGTGTTGTAGTGTTGTCGTCACATGTGGGGAGTGACATCAAGTGAGAAGAGTGCAAATGCAGGTCGCAGCGCCCTCTCAACCAAATGTCGCAGGAAAGTCCAGTGAACGCCAGCGGATCGTGTGGGAAGAGCCTTCTGTAGTCTATACTTTACAACCTCCCTGAAGTACAAAAACACAAATGCCACAGCCAAGCCCTCAGTTCGACACCCCTCCTTCTCGGAATTCTCACGGCTCTTCATTTGAAGGGCCTGCTGGTCCGCCTGATGGGTGCATTGAGTTTGGCTCTTCCTTTGGCTGCTGTCGAGGGGTCAAAGGGCAAGCTCTGGGCTGGTGTTTCCAACATTCGTACATCGCTCACACGCGGGCTATGTAAGGCTGACGGGCATGACCGCACAGCACCCGAACAACCAGGAGCCAGGACTGTGCCATTTAACTCCGGCAGTCAAGTCAGGGTGAAGCACCCCGGTATTGGACACTACACGGAACTGGTCAAGCGTGAGGCGAGTCTGGAGCTTAAAGGTGTATGGTATGGTTTTGCACACAGACAGGTGGCATCCACGCTTCACCTCATGTGCGAGCTTCCGCTTCTCGATCTGCGCACCACTGGCTTTCACGAGAAGAAACGCGTTCAGCCCTCCAGCATTCTCAAGTCCAAATCACTACTGTAGCCGCTGCGCACCTGCATCTGACGCTTCTCACCTTGTATCAGCTGCCTGGCCTTGTCCTTGGCAGTTCAGTTGGGCCGATTAGAGAAAAACTGTCGTGTCGCCTTGTGCGCACCCCGCGTCTTTCAAACAACTAAACCAAACCTATCTGGAAGCTTCGCAGCAGTGCGCCTTTACACACGCTTGATGATTGTGCATGCTCCTGGTTGTGCACCCAACTGATGCAAGTCCGACCGCATCTCGAGCAAAGCATGGACCCTCCAAAAGATGTAATCCGAAATGCCTTCTTCGACATCAAGAAGAGTTGTTATGCAGTATAATGGCCTCGAACTTGAACGTGAAACCTGACCGCAAAAGCTTCGCATGCAATGACCTCCCATAGCAAGGGACTGCTTGCAAAACATATGATACAACATACAAAGTTTCATTCTGAGCCGATTTTACCAACGAGATTGCTCTTACCTTCCGTCTTGAGCACTCGAGAAGGTGCCATCAAACTCTGTTCGGCACAGGGTCCAACTCGGATGTCAGGCGCCGCGTTTCGGCGCGGAGTTCGGAACTCTGCCCTTCAGCCTCGCGAGCTTATGGGTTTAGGATTTGGGCTCCGATTCTGAGGTTTCGGCGCTCACACTCGGACAATCCAGGATTCTGAGGTTTAGGCTCTGCAGGCCATTAGGTTTTCATAGCCTTCGGGCTTCAAGTGGTGGGGGCACTCGTTTCGTTCCTGGTTTAGGGTCAGGGTATGGAGGTTTGGAGTGGCAACAGCGTATTCTGACTCTAAGCCCCCCACCAAAGACGGTCTTGGGGTATGTTGTACGATATATATATATATATATATGTATACCTATAATCAGGATACGTCAGGAATAATTCGAATAAGTGTTCGACCCCTGTATTACAAAAAATAAATCGTCAGAAACAAAGACATTAACAAATCAACCTTTAAATCTCTATAATATGTATATACATGTACATCGGCACATAAATATCTACCTTCACCAAAACATCCAGAAAGCTGCTCCGAGGTGCCTTTTCCACTCGCGCGGTGGCGCGAGAAAGTTGGCTCTGGAGACCCTCACACGGAGTGCAGATGTGGCCAGAGCACTATGTTTCTCAGGATGCTATGAGCTCAAAAATTTCGAACCCCGGAACTCCATCCAATCAGCCAGGAGCCACGCCCAGAGGCCCGAAACCCTAAAACCCAAGGATTTTCAGTTTGGCCTTGGGATCAGGGTTTAGGAACACTCGATACATTCTTCCAGCTACTCTTCTCAGCAATTCTTCTGTGAGAACGCATTGCGCACCGAAAGGTGGGAAAACTCGTTTCGGGGCGGAGCTCGAAGGAACAGACAGCATTAGATTCAGGGAGCTGAGCCTGAGCGCACACAGTTCTGAACAATAAACCTGAAGACGGTAAGTGTGGCCGTATTAAATCCCAAAGCTGAAACAACAGAAACCAACCTCGTAAGGCTCGTGATCTTGAATCTGCACATGCGCGGAAGCGGATAAACTTTTATGTTACGACGACTTGACGGGCCTTCTGAGGCGGCAAGAAATGGAAGGGAACTCAGCAAGATCACCATAGGGGCCTTAATAATCAGAATAGGGTTTTGGGGGCCCTTATCCAAAAAACATAATAAGGAACCCCCAAAATAGCATTGGTACTTATTTCGGCCTCTTTATTAATTGGCGAAACAGGCCTTCAGATACGATCTGCTCGACGTGTGAGCAAGCCAAGGACTAGAGACCAAAGCGTAGACAACCAACATCAAGGACAGGCCAAAGCCTTGGCCCATCATTTTCTCTTTGCTAAGCCGCCGGATGTGGCCACAGCCCTGATAAGAACCGGAGAAACTCGTTTGCCTTCCCCTGCGACCCTTCTTCAAACCGAGAACTGCCACACTGGCAGATAGTCTCCTGCTCTACTAACAGATGGGATCTTGCCGGACACTTTGGAAATCCCATTAGTACTTTAAGTCGCGAGAACATCCGTGAAGAAGAGGGAAGTCTTGCATTGAGGATCTATGCCTGAAGGGACGTGCAGGCTACATGTCACTTCTCTTGATGCCCCTCATCTTCGTCTTGTAGATATGGGAGTTTCCGAAAACAGGGGACCCTAATATAGTACACTAAATAGTATGATCCTTATTATAAGGACCCAGAATAAGGTATCCCTAATTTTCGGAAACTCCCATATAGGCCTTGGCAACTTCCCCTTACTCCAGAAGCCTCATCACACACGTATCGGATGGAGAGAACCTTCTCGCACGAATGGCTTCGGTCCACGCAAGTCAACGGGTTGTTGAGAACAAGAAAGCACCCTGAGAATACCACCTATCGTAACCTTTAGTAACAATGACCCTTAAAGTGCTCCTTATGGCACCCGTTGCCTTGGGGGTGTTCTCTACCATCTTTTACTATGACTTTTTTGTCAAGGGTTCTGGGGGGTTGTAACGGTCATGCTGTTACACTTCCAACGGGTTCCCGTTAGGGGGCTTCCTGTTGGTAATAAATGTGGTAGCAGATCAAGGGCGGGATACGTTACAATAATAACACCAATGGTAATGAATGTGGTAACAGATCAAGGCCAGGATACGTTACAATAGTAACACCTATGGTAGTGAATCTGGTACTCGGTAACAGATCAAGGCCGGGGATATCTTACAATGGTAACAGACATGGTTTGTGATGCAGAGCTGCCTAGGTTTCTGCCCCTGACGTACTGCTCATAGTGGAGGCTCTCAGGACATGGTAGAGAACACCCCCAACCCGTTACCGGATCTCTGCAAGCCCTGGGTGCCGCCTGCTGCGTGCGCTCGGCGTCCACCAGCTGAGATTCAGACCGCCGAGCTTCCACGGACATGGCCTGGCGGTTTCGTAAACCCGAGACCTAAACCTAAACCCTGAGCCCTATGATCCCTAAACCATACATACCATTACGGTTTATGCTATCAAACCACTACGATGCAACACCGTAGAGGCCTTTTTAAGACGACGAAAAAGCCTGTGGACCCTTGGTGCCTTCATGCGTTCTTCCACGGCTTGCACCCGACGGGACATCTTTGTGCCCTCAAGGATCAAGTTCTCTTTCTCCTGCAACAAGTCGATGCCACGCCGCCGCTGCTAGTACATTGACGGCTCAAAATTGATGTCCGAAATTCCGAAAACTGACAGTAAGTCGCCGATCTTGATAGACATGAAAGGACAAGTCTCGCGCCTACTAAGTCATTATGCAGTGATATCCTGCTTTAAAGTAAAGCTCCGAAGCCGTTAGCTCAAACGTCCGCAACATCATCCACTGATATTCCGAGACCTTTGCGGGCACGTCGAAGGTCCAGGCAACATGTGCACAGATGTCTTCAGAGGCTGAGATGTAATTTGCTCCCTGCCTTGCTTGTTGGGGGCCTAGCATTATGCTGCTTAGGTAAGCCAGGAGTCGGGTGTTAGCAGGGAGGGTGTAATGATGCACTGTGAATGTCGCCGAACCTTTTCAAGAACCCAGAGCTCCGTCCCAACAACGAGAAAAACAAAAGCAAAACATTACCCTTTCTGCTACTGGACTCAAGTCTGGCCAGACTGTGACCTGCAATCAGTACGGCCCTAAACCTTACTTACACCAGAATCCACACCCACGAACAACACCGTAACTGCGGAAACTTGACCTGCTGCCGGAATCTGGTGCGATCGAGCTGCAGCCTTTAAGCCGCGGTTTTCGCGGATGAGCCTCTCCCGCTCGGCTTGCCATGCTTCTAGCTGCTCCTCATGAATGTGTGTACAGGTGTTTAAACATTAAACAGAAAATGAGTTTAGTAAATAGAAAAGACGTGAACCTAGATAAACAGATTGTAGACTGCACGTAGACATTATAAACAAGTTGTTCGGTTTTATCGTGTGTTGCTGTATCATGTTGTGCTTTTTCGGCTATGTAACCATCCCTACATACATGCATACATACATCCACGCATACATACATACATACACACACATAGATATATATATATATATACATATATACATACATACATATATACATATATACATATGTACATATATACATATAGACGTATATACATATATGTATAGATAGCGAAAGAGAGACAGAGAGAGATACATAGAAAAAAGAGACACATATGCATGTGTATATATATATATATATATAGTGGGTATGCTGTATCCATTTGCTTTTCTCCATGTCCCGCAAAACACCCCCCAACAGAGTTCACCATTGCACCGTACATTGCCCCTCACAGTTTTACGAATTCACCATTTCACCATTCATTGTCCCATATGATCAGGCCCCCTCACAATTTCACCACTTCACCACGTGAGACATGCTGGCAATAGCAGCCGCCTCAATATAAGGAAAATGAACTGCTGCGAATGTATGGGCTGGCGACAAGTCTGCCAACTCACCAGCAGCACTCCAAGCTATAACACAAACCTGACCCAATGCGTGTAAGTTTCAATATTTCAAAACGATACAGAAGTTCAGACTAGCCAATCTGATCTTCTTAGGCGGCTGTCTGGTTTTGGCGGAATTGCAGAACTTCGCAATCACCGAGGGCACGAGTACAAAAAAGTCTGCCATGAACACAAACGCAAATGGCTCGAGGCAGGAGTTATCACGGCAACTGTTATGGACAGAGTTGGCTTTTTGCTAATATCGGTGGCTTTGTCTCTGTCCTCTTTTGTGAATGAAGCCTGTATTTCCTTTGATGTGAGTATAGACTGTTTTGCGCGGAGAAGCTTACAGAAAATGAAAGCAGAAACACATTACAGGAAATACCAAAGCACTGCGAACATAGCAAGACGAAGGTATGGCCTGTAGCCTCACCGTTGCTCGGGTAGGTCTTTTTGGTCTTGAATTGCAGGTCAGAGCGTGCTAAGTGTAAAGGGACACGATCCAAACAATAATGGAAGCACCCATGCTACCCACGTAACGTTGCATACAAACATACATACATGTATACATGTATACATACATACATGCATACATTTAGACAGACAGACAGACGGACACACAGACAGACAGACAGACGTACATACCGTGCAGTGGCGACCTACGAATATATGTACATGTATATGTATACCGATGTGAACAAATATATGAGTGTATGTATATATATCTATATATATATAACCAAATTTATGTATCTGTCTGCGTGTGTGCGTCTCTCGGTGTGTGCATGTATGTATAGGAAGTACGAATATGTATAAATAAATTCACATATGTATATATATATATATGTATAGATATAGATATATACATACACAAATACATATACACATATACGTACATAAACTGACATATGCATCTACATTTTCATATAGACACGTGTCTGCATGTGTATACAGCAATGTCTCAACAGGCAACGTGGGAAGTGGGTATGGGCACTGGCGCGCGTACCCCTCCATAAAAAAGCACCGTCACAGGGTCAGGCCAGGCAGTCACCACCAGCAGTGTCTCAATCGCATCGATGACGTATAACAGAGCGCGACTTCTTCTCTGAAATGACCGCAAAACTCCAAAGAAGTGAAGCACTCCAACCTTCCCAGACTAAGACAACGCCCTCCCTCAGTAAGGCTTAGCTCATGCCATCAGTCCTTAATTGAAGACAAAGCTTCATTAGTCAGGCATCTACGTTAGCATGTGCCTGCCCAAGACCCAGGTCCTGCATCTGCGCAGTGTGAGCCGCGCTGGTGGCCTCAGATCGTCTGCACAATGAATGCCCAGGCAGCTAAAAGGAATCCTAGAGCCATTCTTCTGAATCCACATGTCAATGTCCGACATACCTGCTTAAGTGAGATCCTTGACCGCAAGGTCCGGATATTCTGCGACGAACCGTCGCAAGCCCTCCTTTCCTAGAAGCACATGCAACCTTTCGGTCCCACTTGCTTGACTGCCAGCCTCAGCGGCCTCGCCTCTTTCCGCCCCTGGGTCCTTCGCGACATCCAAACTCTCTTGGCATTGAAATGGTAGATACCCTGGAAGACTAGTCTAAGTCGTTGTGACGAGGGTTGCGCGAAAACGCCAAGGCCCGCAGCGAAGCCACAATGAGGGCATAGCAATGTCACGGCATGGTAGTGACTGTTGTGCTCGGAACTATGTGCACATCTACATATACAGGCACAGAAAGATATACGAACAGATAGGCACATACATGTAACACAGTACTCAATCATGTGTGCCACAAAGCCCGGGCAAGCAAGCAACACGGTGCGCCATTTTCCTAGGTCTCGATTTTCACAGTGTGGCCCACCACCGGCAATTTAAGCCGGCAATGGGAAATGGCGTGCCTTGAAGTAGTCCTGTCGGTCTGGTCAGGAGCAATATAGTGTACTCCGTTGAAGGAGTCCAATACAGCAAATCCAAGCTACGCGCATGCCCGGGTCACCCTCTGGGGAAGAAGACAGAATGCTGAAGCCTAGATGAAGCTATGGACGACGACGATTCAGAAGCCAATGGGATGTAAATCAATCGCTCTAGCAACGTTCGCTTGCACATCGCTGTAGCCGTCTCTGGGAATCACATGAAGGCGAGGGCATGTGATGCTGAGGGCTTGAAACGAACAACTGTCTGATGTACAAGCAGTCTTCGAGAAGGAGGTGTGTCTAGCTGGGCTTGTTCACCCAATGCTTTGATATCTGCAGTGTCTACTGCTCAACCCGATGGACCAGCTATGCCCACATGAAAATGCTCTTCGTCTCCTGACCGTGCCGACCTCCGGCTTGCCATGCAGGAGCTTAATTAGTTCACGGATTGATTTTGTGCGCCAGCGCACGGCAGCTGACCGAAGCATGATTCAACAGACTGCACTGTAATTATCGATGTCCAAGTCATACACACGCAGCTGCTTTTTGGCCTCTTATGTCGAGGCCTGCAGTTGTCAAAACGAGCAAGTCTTGCCTTGCTCGTCTCTGCTGGCGTTTAGTTTAAACGGCGGGCGGGCCTGTCGGGACTGCAGCCTACAGGCCGGTGAAACACATCATGTTCATATGGGCACAGGGTATGTTTCCACCCCATGTCGGAGTCGGAGCACTCGCCCACCTGCAACCACATACTGAGAAGTTGGTTGTGGTTTTTTTGCATTTTAGTTCAGCAGGCGCAGACGACGCCAATGCATTCTTTCGTTGGTCGTCGTGCTCCTTAAAAAATGCTATTCCGTTGGCATACTCAGCACTCCTCGACCTCGACTTACTTTTGTCCGCGAAAGCGTTGTATCCATACCTCGTCCCACACCGAGCGCCGGGCCTCACCGCTGAAGCAAGATTCGCCAAGGCAAAGACGGTTGCCGGGCTCCAACTGCAGCAGGCTATCGATCAACTGAGCAAGCTCAGCGCTGAGGACTTCCGCCAAGTGCTCCGTGCCCTTGCGTAACTTTCTCTTCTTCAAGAACTTCATCAGGCCAAACGTGGAGATGTACTCAAAGAGCTGGCATGAGTTCTTCTTGGTGGAAGTCCAGGGGTAGTCCTGCACTGCCATCGCAAAGAGAACAACGCCCAGAGCAAACTCGTCGGCCAAGAAGGCATCGTACTCTGGACCGTGCATCTCCGGAGCCTGGTAGGATTGCTTACCACGGAGCTCTCTCTTGCAAACCCGTTGGGTGGTAGACATTCCGAAGTCGATGAGCTTGACCTGCATCGAGCCTCCATTATCCGTCAGGAGAATATTCTCCAAGGACAAGTCTCGATGTGCCACACCTAGGTCATGAAGCCAACAAACTGCCGTGAAGATATGCCCGACAATGGGGAGCATGACCGCCTCCCTGGCGGGTCCTGGGCGTGGATCTCGATCGCACCAAGAGAAAAGGTCCCCCTGCGTAGCTAACTGAACTGTGACGTATGTGTTCTCTTCGTCACGAAAGACACCGATGAGCTCACAAGCATATGGATATTGGATGGTGTTCAAGTACCTCACGAGGCCGATGTCCACCCATGGACGTTCTGAGGCAGTCGGGTACTGCTCATTGAACTCCCTGTCTCCTTCGCGCACCCACCTGTTCGGCATCCTTTTCACGGCAAACTTCTCCCCGCTCTTCTTCTGCATCAAATCCACTCGTCCATGATTTCGAACTGCTTCCTGCAAGAGCGAGTTGAGAATGTATTCTTCTGGGTCCCATGCTTGAATGCCGCCTGTTACTGCGTCTATGGACTCCTGAAGCACCTGGTTCGAGACCTGCTCGGTGATCTCGCGTGCTTTCGTAGGTGGCCGTGGAGGTGCTGGAGGAGCTGGTGTGGGTCGTGTCGAAGGCGGAGGAGCTGGAGTATGCACAGGCGCTGAACTGGGACTTTGATCAACTGGAGGAGAGCTGGAGGGGAACATTCCACAAAAGAAAGCAGAAAGTTTCGTCATGGCGACCAACTCCCAACTTCTCGATGTTCTTGGCCAGGCGTGCTCACATGGGCGACTATCTGCGAGCCTACCCTGATACGTCCCGGCTGCCGGCCAGGTCTTGAGCCAGGACAAATTGAAAGTTCAATTCCATCTGCAGGCGTGCGTGGGTCTGCAAGGTCGACAAGCCAGAGCTAACGCGAATGTTGACAAACTTCCCGAGTCACACGGAGAAGTATTAAGATGGTCGCAGGGAGCCACTCTGTGCTAGAAGGACGCATTAGGCTCTTGTAGGAGCCTTTGCCGAATGCCATGTGACAGCAAGCGGTGGAGACTGTATTTGCAAGCGCTATACCTACCTGCCCCATGCTTTTCCTTGTGAGACTGACTTATGACAATGGTGGTTTAAGGATGGTCAAACATCGCTAGCGAGTTCACTTCCTGTGCACAGCAGCGACTCAACCAAACTTGGTTGAAGGTGCAGCTAGTTTAGCCCTCTGGCCTGAGCAGTGGTGTTGGTTGAAGGCAAAGCTGGGCTCACCTGCGCTACAGATGCAGGGTGGGAGGCGAGGAGCTTTTTGGGCGTATGGGCTCAGTCTTGCAGGCCAGTAGACACGAGGCCGAAAGTCTGAGCTAGCACGTACAGAAGGTGGGAGATTGTGCAGCTCAATTGGGGTCCCTTTGCGTTGGTACAACACGGTTTGGTGTCTGTTGACTGCGAAAACTCTCGCTTCTGCGCACCCGAAATTTCCACCGCAATCATGTGCACCGGTCCCAGTCTTCGCATTCTTTCCGTCCTTGAGAAGCCCAGCACGCAGCCGCCGGATGTCATAAGAAAACAATGCGCCAACAACCGCTCAAACGTGTGTCTCGGCTCCAATCGTCAACCCGCTGCCCTTCACTCTGAATGCATGGAAACAAGAAAAGTAGAGAGATATAAAACATACATGAAACGGAACGGAGGAGGGACTTAGAGACAGACAGACAGACAGACAAACAGACAAACACACAGACAAAATCACACATGCAACACAACGACAACGACCACAATTGCGCTTTCGTACATGTAGCTGTGTAAGCCCAAACCTCAGAATCAGTCGTGATTCGCGTCCTCAAAGCCTTGATTGCAAGACCAGACCCGCCATGCTTTCCCCACTGTCTGCCTCCTTGGCCGCACTTTGCGCTTTGGCTGCGCCCTTTTCGGCAGCCTGCGTGCCCGATTGAGGGGCTTTTGTATATTCGCACTTGGGATATTAGCAATGTGTGAATATGTGTATACATACTTGTGTGTGTGTGCATGTCTATGTGTTCGCCTGTGTGTCTGTGGCATGTTGGTAAATCACCGCAACCTCTAGAGTCTGTCAGCAGGATTCACAAATTCAGGCCGTATCTTTGTGCCGTACTACACGATCACTATCACACGGAAGCTTGGCTCCCTCCAATCATTGCCACAGATTTCACGCTGCTTGCACAGTTTGAGTTCAGGGTATTTCTCGGCATTGCACGTATCGCAATTACGACCGCGGGCTTGTCCAAGGTTTCGAAGCTGACGATTTCAAAGATTGAGAGTGTTCGCGAGAATGAGCATGTCGCTGCTGCTTGCAGCTTGCCCCTTGGTGCCGCTTTCCACTGCTGTGGAATTCTATTTTATTTTGTTGAGCTGGTTAGCTGCAGCCTACTGTCGTCGCATCTCCTTGTGCAGCTCCTACTGCTATTGTGAAAGTAATGTTCCGCTCGCTTTTGCTGCCTAGAAGATCGGGGCGGGTGTGGTGTTGAGTGTGAATAGCAAAGGCCATGGCATGGGCCTGTTGCGAGGGGTGACTAGTCTGGGTCATGACTACAGTGCTCAGAGAAAGTAAGCCCTGCTCGATCTGAAATATCCTGGCTGCTATCTTGGCTTCGTAAACTCGAAAGCCTTATGTCCAAAGCTTGTCGGAAAGTCTTGGGCCTGGCTCAAGCCTTGGACCACCTGCATTGTGGAGATGTCCTGGCCGAGGTACAGGAGAGACCATGCAAGCTTCCCGGGCTCTAGGAGGCACGGAAAGCTTCGAGGGTGTCGGGCGCTAGTCTCAATTTGACTCTAGGCTGCCTAAACGCTTATAGGGGCCTTAATAATTAGAACAAGGTTTTGGTGCACATTACACCATAATTATAATAACGAACCCCCAAAATAGTATAGGCAATTATTTAAGTCCCTATATTAGATATCAATGCCATCAATGCCAGACATATCCGGATCGATGTTCTGGGTGTCCCGCATTGTGGGAGCCGAAGCGTCGTCCTGTAACTTCCACGAGGCCCTCGTAGCCGATAATGAGAATAAGTATAATATAGTAATAATAGTGCTCAAGCTGCACTTTTCCAGCTGCGCAATAGGGGAGTCTGAAACTTGAAGAATACTGACTTATACTGATTTATGTGCATGCCCGAAGAGAAAGCGCGAAGAGCACTCACTTGAGNCAAGCTGCACTTTTCCAGCTGCGCAATAGGGGAGTCTGAAACTTGAAGAATACTGACTTATACTGATTTATGTGCATGCCCGAAGAGAAAGCGCGAAGAGCACTCACTTGAGTCCAATTTCTCAAATGTGTGAAAGCTCCCCGCAGGTCTCAACAGGACAATGCTGACTGTCGGATAAGACGAGCTTGCAAATGGCAAGATCTCTTTGAGGCCCAATGGCCCTGCTGCGAAGGAGGCCCAATGGCCGCAGTGCACAGCCCCACACATGCCAAACGATCAGTCTTGAGAACTCGCATCCACCTAACCCCAATTACAACCGTGAGTTGTGAAAGAAGCGACTTTTGGACGAA